>APFE031111413.1:73869-107869 GCA_000404065.3 Pinus taeda
GGATAGAGCAAGCTCTCGAGGCAGGTGGTGCTCCATGTAAGGCGTGTGCTTCCAACGCATTGGAGCGAAGAATCCTGGCTGGTAGAGAGTGGACGGATGGATAATCGTTTGAGGGGAGGCTCCATGGTCCTTTGTTCGAGGGGAGGATTGTTGGGTATACGACCAAAGTCCCACATTGGCTAGAAGTGGGGAGGATCATGGTTATATAAGGATGGACAAATATCTCCATTGGTATGAGGCCTTTTGGGGTAAGTCCAAAAGCAAATCCATGAGGGCTTAGGCCCAAATTGGACAATATCATACCATTGTGGAGATATGTCGTGTTTAGAGTCCTTACAAGTGGTATCAGAGCCATGCCCCGAAGTTAGCCAAGTGGATGAATCCTCGGAATGTCGAACGAAGGTGGTGGGCCCCGGTAATATCACGATGGGATTTGTGGATGAGCTCAGTTAGATAGGCGGTGTGCTCCAGATTCTTCATGGACGTGTCTTGGTCCCAACACGGTGAAGAGGAGTTGACCTGGGATAGAGCAAGCTCTCGAGGCAGGTGGTGCTCCATGTAAGGCGTGTGCTTCCAACGCATTAGAGCGGAGAATCCTGGTTGGTAGAGAGTGGACGGATGGATAATCGTTTGAGGGGAGGCTCGATGGTCCTTTGTTCGAGGGGAGGATTGTTGGGTATACGACAAAAGTCCCACATTGACTAGAAGTGGGGAGGATCATGGGTATATAAGGATGGACAAATATCTCCATTGGTATGAGGCCTTTTGGGGTAAGTCCAAAAGCAAATCCATGAGGGCTTAGGCCCAAAGTGGACAATATCATACCATTTTGGAGATATGTGGTGTTCAGAGTCCTTACAGTTGCTAGGTGAAGGATTTTAACCTGTCTAGACCTTTAATTACCTTAAAGGAATAGAATGAATATCATTGTTCCAGGAAAACTTAACGAAATTCGAATCCTCGGCAATGATGCTAGTTTGATGTTATATCTCTGAGATAATAATGGTCAGTTATTATGCCAGGGCATCTAAGATTATTGTTTTGGGGGGTTTTCTTTTAATTTGGAGGACCAATGGATGAAACAGATGTAGAAATGATATGCCTAACCTTTTGAATAATATTAATATCTCAGCAGAGGGCTAATATAAATATTTACGTAGTGATATAGCTTGTATGATGGTGAGAAAAAAAGAAAAAGAATATGATTATCATAGTTTTCAAATTGAAAAATTTAAATAACCACAAGTATGAAAACCTTTAAACTATGTTTAAAGGTTTAAGAAAATATGCTTAAGCTTACAAAAGATGTTGTTGATTTATTAATTTAGAGGGAATTAATGAAACAAACAGTCCATGAATTCATTCTCTTTATAGATTATCACTTCAGAAGTTTATAGGAATAGATTGAAATCCAATTATTCCTACCTAATTATCTCTGTAATACATAAGTATATGAAGAAAAACATAATGAGAAACATTGGAAAAACTTATAGGAAACACAAACTGTATAAAACAGAATTCAGAATCCTTTGCTTTGCATTAATGACCCAAAAAAATTAAGTACATAAAATGTCTAGAAATGCTTCTTCAAGGGTGCAACCCTTAATAACTCGTGAAGAGAGTTATTTATACAACAATGGAACGAGAAAATATCCTAAATTGCTTTACAAAAATAGATTATTACAAAATAAAAATAAAAACTGCTTGTTGATTTGGCACTATTTTGGTGCTGGGTTATTGATGACTATTGCTGAAAAAGTTGAAATGGTTGAAGATGGCTGATTGTCCCTTTAAAAGCTGAATGTTGTTCATTTATTCCTTAATCAAGTAAATTTGTGAATTCTTCCCAACGTTTCTTATCTGGGATAGAAATCTTGGTTACCTTCCTATAGATTTCATCCATCACTGTATATTTAGTAAAAGTAGGTTTTACTAAAAATATATGTTTATTTCATGCAGGATGAAAAAAGTATCCCTGAGTGCGTTTGCTAGGAGTGCTGGTGTTTCTAACCCTATGATATTTGAAACTGAAGCTGCATGGGTGCCCACCTTTGTTAGCTTCTTAACATAATCCTCAATTGGCATTAATTTATCATCAATAACCATCATAGAAGGCAAGCCCTTGCTGACCAAGGGTTCTATCCTGTTGAAAAATATCTGAACTATTGAGTTGACATTACTGCACTTTTCTTGTAGCTAGAGGGTAAGATTTTTCTTAGTGATAATATTCTTTACCTCTAATATCATTGTAGTTCTATCACTTATTCTTAATTCCTCAAGCTCATAGTCATCCTTGGAATTTAGGAATTTGATTATGTCAGAGGCAGTCTCTGGCATATCCTCCAGCTGCTTAGTTATGGTTTCCACTGTTTCCTAAGCCCTTTCTAAGAGATCATTTTGATTAAATACTATCTTGATGTAGGGCCAAATCTCCTTTATTGCTTCTGTGATTTCTTCCCACAAAATTTCTTTTGCTAAACCCAATTTGTTTCCTAAGAAGGACTCTTTGAGTTCTCTCTGTAATACTTCCACCTAGCCTTTGAGTCTGTTTGTTTCAGTTACATGTGAATTGTCTGCCAAGGACTTCAGAAGCTCTAATTGTTTGAGTTCATCCTTTAGTTTTTTAGTTTCTCATGTTTGGATAGACAAGTTCTGAACAACTTCAGTACGTTGTTCAGCTCCATCTGTTGTACCTGTTGTTGATGTAGAAGCCCTTGTGACAGGAATTGCTGTAAGAGAGACTACATCCATTGAAGTTTGAGTCTTCTTGACGGCTTTCTCCTTTTCTTTGACCAATTTCTACATCTGCTCTTCCATTTGTTTAATTTGCAAATTCTGCTCTATGTTGAGCTTCATCATATCAGACTTTTGAGTCTCTGTCTCTTCGATTTCTTTAGCCATTGGATCCTCCGAGGCTGGCAATTTCAACTATTTCTTTAATTATGCTACTTCAATGTTCTTTTTCTTAATGATCTCTTCTGCAACGTTTATGTTTGAGGGATCACATCCCATTTTTAACACTAGATTTTCCAAGGTTTGAATCTTGTTCCTTTGCTAATGAGGAAATCTTCTCTAACTTTAACTATGACTGAGTGTTGGCCCATGTAACCTGCATTTTTGAAAAACTCATAGCAGTGTTTGTCAAGGTTGAAACAATCATTTGCCTAGTTTGTTTGTGCATCTCAATTTGGTTAATAGGATGCACATCTTTGACATCGAGCTCAAAAGAAATGTGTTTTTGATATTTTACAGCAGTCCTAGGCTGAGGAACTTGGGCCTGCAAGAAAGCCATCAGCATCTATCCCTTCTCAGAATCGAAGACTGAAGGATGCCTGGCTTGAGAGCTGGAAGAATGCTTCCATAACTGGGTGTAGGTATTCAATTTCAATTCTTCTTTCTTTCTTTTGATTTCACTGAAGACATGGAAAATGTCTTCCTCCTTATTCTCTGGAATGTCTCTATTAATTTTAACTATCTGTTGATCATGAGAAGTAGTGGAATGAGTTGGATATTGTGTGAACTATCCACCAGATTGTGCATCAACAGTCATAGAGATCCTTGGTCTCTTTTTCTTATGAAAAACCTTAAAGCCTTGGCTTATTGCCTCCATTGTAGGTGATGATTGTTCTTCCCTCCCTCTCTTGGCTGTCTTTTCCTGTGCAACTGGAGTTTGCACATTCGATGCAGAAACTTTCTGCTCCTCGACCTCTTGGAGGGTGTTCTCTATCCATTCAAACTGATTTTTATATTGTTCTATCTCAAGCCTGACTATATGATGATATGGTGTAAATTTATTCTCGACCTTCAGTTTGGAGATGATTCCCAATGGGTCATATGAACAAGTGAAATTGAGATCAAACTTCATCTCCTTTAACAATTTGTCGGCTTCCTCCCCTGCTGCCCTAGTATTACAAATGAATGGACCAACTTGAGCTTTGAGCTTGAATTGTGACTTCTTCTTGGCAGCCACAAAGTGTACTTCATCTGCATTTAACTTTTGCCTTAAGTACTCGAGTGCAAAGATTCTAACAAGGAGGTACTTTGGCAGTTTGGAGGGTGGAAGCTCACAACCATAAACCCTTATTTCTGTGTAGTTTTGGTAACAATATCAATCCCCTGTTGCAACTTGATCTATGAACTATAATTCTTTGACAATCTCCTCATTGATCCTTGGTACTAGAATGCTACTCATAAGGCTGATAGTTGGATGAACAAAAAGTTTTATGAACTGCTTATATGTGAACTCTTCTTTCTCATTCATCCCCATTGAGGTCTAGAATATCACTAATTGTTGTTTTCCTTCTTCATCAAGCTTCTGCAAAGAAATTCGGAATTTTTCTCCCTGAAAATATACAAAAAGATAAACAAGTACTGAAGCATACTTGAATACTTCTTCAGTATTAAATTTGACAAATTGGTCATGTATGGCTTCAGCTATGAAATTACTGAAATCATAAATAACAGTAGGCTTAGAATCAACAGAAAACATGGATAAGAAACCAAGGATGGCTTCATTGACAAAATGATCAGGGTTATAACCAAGCAAATAGGAGAGGATAGTGGTAATATGCTTGGTTCGATCAAGAAACATGGATGCATCATAGGGAGGATTTCTTTTTGGTAGAGGACTACCAATTTCTAAAAACAGTTCTAGGGTCTGGGATCTTTTGGAAAAGTCTAGTTTCTGATAAGCTTCCATCAGGTTTTCATGGGAAAAAGGATGGGTTGGTGTAGTGGCAGGGGCCTACAACATTTTCTCATTGGAATCAGAATTAATGGGACAGAGGATTTCTCCTGTGGGTGAGATAATCACTCTCTGGCTGGGATCATAAGACTCATGGCATTTTCTTACAAATTCTGGTGCTTTGTGTATTTGTGGAAAAATGTAATGAGGTATTTGAGATTCCTTGAGCAGCCCAATTTCATTAGTCTAGTCTATTAGTTGATCTTCCCACCAACAATAGATTTCAAATAAATCGAATTGAGAAGAAGTCTCAACGATTTTACATTCTTTGTCGACCACTGGGACATGATGAAAGTCGAATTGTGGGTGAACTGAATGATTTTGGACATCTGCAATCGCTTTTCCCTTGGGAGGCATTTTGTCAAACAAAATTCAGACTGTAAATGACAAGAATGGTGTGAAAATAGTTACCACAGTGAAAACATGTAACTGACAAGTGAAATTGGATAATGTGTTTGCGAACATGATGAATGGTTGCTTTGATGTCGGGCAGTGGCTGAGCTGTTGAGCAGGTAAGCTTGAAAGATTAATCTAGTCACAGAGGTTGACTGCGTAACCTTTCTGATGAATAATATAGAGTTTATGAACAAAAATGTGGAGCGGGGGTGGCGCTGAACGTTTGAATTTTCATTAGTTGCCCAATGGATTAATTAATGGATGTATGAGTTATAAATGCACGAGAGTGGAAATGAATGGGAAACAGATAGGCGACAGTTGATTGGACGGGAGACATGAGATGGAACATGACGTGGAGTGTAACATGGGGCTTGACGTGGGTGGCGGTAAACAATTATGTGGCATACCGCGTTCATGGGGTAAGATGGAGCGGTAAGTGGTTTCAGGATTTTAAGTCCTGAAACATTAAAAGGCACAAAAAGATGTTTTGGTGGGTGGTATTGAAAACTATTCATTTCGCCGTCCCCCCCCGGCTGATAAACTTTGAATGGTGAATGAGCGCTGAGGAGCGCTGCAGGCCCTCAGATTGTGGAAGAGTATGCGAGATGAAAGGTGAGATGGGGGGTTTTTAACATGCAAGTGGGAAAGATGGTGGGGTCACAATATCGCAGACGGATGTGAAGGCTGTGGGTTCGGGCTTTTAATAAATGGAAGATGATATATATATGAAATAACGTTGGCTTATGAAAACTTTGGTTATTTGAAGTCCGTCACCAAAATGTTTTTCCCAATGTTTTGAACTTTAGGAAATAATCACCCATTATTCCAAATTTTCCATTTCTACCTACCCTTTTACTCCTAACATTTTCACTTATCCTTTCAAAGTACATTTGAGCTAGCAACCCAATTTTTTTTTTTATAAGCAATCTACTTCTATACCTTATTTCTCCATTGGCTCAGATTAAACTGTTGAGGCAATTTTATTTTCTACCTATGACAATCAATTTAAAACAAATCCAATTATGGTTAAACAATATAATTGGATTAATTAAAGTAGTGTGGCATTTAAACAAAGTGAACACAACTATTATTTTCAAACTGAATTAAAGTAAAAGTAGTGGCATTTAGATTTGCAACACTTTCAGAGTTTATTTCTTTTTCTTTTCTCTCTAAGCCTAACATTTTATTTTTGCCTTCATTTTTTAAGGCATCTATCCTAACATTTTCTTTGATATGGACATATAAATGAAAATACTTCCTAACATTTTTTATTCAATATTCTTTTTGTCCATATCCTAGTTTAACATTTTGTAAAATATATTTTCATTTCATTTTTTGTCTAATTGTTTCTAACTTACCAAAACCAAAAAATGCTACAACAGGATCTAGAATGCTAGTATAAAAAGAAATTCACACAACTGATTATAGAAATTAAATCTAACTAAACCATCAATGCACCAATCTCCTTAGTATCTCCCGGTCAATAATGCCAAAAATGTCAGCCGATTTAATTGTTTAAATATTTGACATTAAATTATGATCGAAGATGTTCATAAACTTCGAGATACTACAATATATGTGTAGATATTAGATTAATAACGAGTTTCTATCCTATCACTACGAAAGGAAATGACATGGAAAATAAAACTATATTAAAAGTAAACTCACAGGGAACTCATTATTTGGATAGTAGACTTAAGGAAGATGGTTATAGGGGTTTCATGAGACAATATTATGGCATAGGAAAGTTGTTGCATTCATATCTTGTTCAAGAAACCTTAAACTAAATCTCAGATTTGGTTCACCATGAGGGTAAAAACCACAAGTAAAGGTAGGGGAAAGGAAAAAATTCAAAGTCTATTGATGCCTTTGCAGTTTCCCACGATGTCCTTGATTGATGAGACATTGTCTATCATGTTGACTCGACCAAATGGTCATTATATAACTAGGAGGGAAGTAAAGCTTGACATTGCCCTTAATGTGCACTCTTCACACTTTGCAAAATGAAAGTAAATCTAGGAAAATCAACGAGTTATGTGGTAACACGCTAAATTTCGTGAGGAAATGAAACCTATATAATTTTGCATGGAAAATAAGGGCATGTCCAAGGTTCAATTTCATGGCTCATAGATAGACTGATCATATGAACTTATACTCTGTTTTGGACAAGGGAATGGATCTAATTTTGTATACCTGCAACACACACAACATCAACATACACACTTATATAAAAAAATATTAATAAAAATAATATTGCATACGTGCAACATGATAAGCATTAGCACAACAATACATATATAAGATAACAAACATGATGAACAATATACATCAAGCATATAACCACATTAGCAATGTGAGAAGCGATACACAACAAACATAGACACAACGATTCAAGCCAAAACAGGGTATGCTTAACAAAGTACTACCACACGCATTCAATAAATAATATATAGTGAGATTGCAAGCCCAACGTGGCTAGATTGGTGGGCCCTCCCAACAAACTACATTGTTTGCATTAAATTTCTAAACCAAAAATAGAATTTGCACTGGAACCATATGTGAAACAACACCAACACATTGTCTTTATATTAGCTTAATCCTAAAATAATTACATGTCAATCAGTGTAGGAAAAACTAAACAACAAGTGTATCTAAAGTAAAATAAATACAATCATGACCGATCTATTCTCCTATCCTTCGCTTCCCTCTCTTGTGATGCACAAAGGAATAGAAATAATACAATTACATGAGAAATAGGAGTGATTAGGTAGATCGAGGGGATCCCCTATTTCATTCATCAATTACAAAAATAATATCAACAAGAGCCGAGAAAGGAAAACATAATTGGATTCCCCATCCAATTAAAGACAACGATCCAACCCGTTCAACTCCAATCTCATTGTGCGTGCGAGATTTTGGAAAATTGATCTATCTATCCTTGATGGTTTTGTTTCATTCCAAATTTGGAGGTTTGGTCAACATGATTTTGACTAGCGACCAACGCACTATGTAATGAACCTTGGCTTGATCTGCTAAATGCCAAAGATTACTAGTGGTGTGTAGAAGAATACCCATGTCGTCCTTTCTGTAGGAGTGGTGGAACCATCACGAACTTGGAGGTGGGTTACAGGAACCCATGAAGGTTTCTGGATATGGTCAAAACCATCATTAGTATCATTAAATCTCTAATTAAGTCTCCAAATAATGCTAAAACATTGGAATAACTATATAATGTCAACAATTTAACTTGTAAGTATCTTTAGGCGACTTTTTGTAGAAAAGGCATGAGAGGGTGATATTACTTGGTCAAAAGGGGCATTGTATGAGGTAAAAAAAAGAAGAATATGGGTAGTAAAACCATGTCAATTATGATCCATAACACTTGAATTAAAAAATAATGTAGTACTAAAAACTCCACTTTAGGATCCCCTAGGTCTGAGGAGGATAATCCTGTAAGGGGCCCAAAGTATCAATTGAATCGTATGACTTGAGTCTTTGGGATAACTTGTACATCAATATGGGAGAAGAAGTAGAAGGTCCAAAGTAAAGGGACCTAATCACCTTTGACTTTACCAATCAAGCTTAATGGATTGGTTCAGATGAAGAACATTTCCCCTTCTTCTCTTCCTAATTTCCAAGGATTGGCTAGTAATGGCCCAAATAATTTTCTCTTTGAATTTAATGTGTTATGTGAGAGTTAAGATTACACCACATAATCCCAGAAGCTCAAATTCTTCCCATCTACCCTAAACAAGCAGTGAACGATGGATATATGCATGGGGCCAGGGCTAAGCAATACGTTCGGAAAAAGAGAGATCTAATACAAATATTATAGATATGATTCACCAGTTGAAGATCATATGCAAAGGAAGGGTCCGAGGGGAGCAGAGGAGCCTTAAGCCTGAAGCCTTTCACCAAGGGCAAGAAGAAGCACTCTGTTGGTTCATGGGGCTTGGGGGAAACTCCATTAGAACATGGGAAGAAAGGAGGTAGGAGTTTATAAACAAGAAACAAATATCAAGACTACTACAAAGTAAAGGACATTAGGGAAGAAGTCATTAGGATGACACAATAAGATGGGAGAGTTTGGAAGATTATATAAAAGTATTCATTATAAATTGCAATGGACTAAACAAAATGCACTAAATCCTAAAACCCTGCACATCATCCTTTGATGAATTAGATATGACTACATGGATGTCCTAAATCACGGGATCAAAATATATTTCCAGTTAAATTACAATGAAATTCATGAGTTATATAAATGATACTCATGAAGTACTACAAAATATGGGAGAGATTCTAGGGACTTGGTCTCAAAGGTTACTAAACCTAAAAGTGGAGGAGTCACTAAAGTGTAAATAGTGATTTGCTGGATGAATTTAAAATAGATACTCTCAATTCACTTAGTTACTAGATTGATACCCAAGAATCTATGAGGAAGAAGGAGGAAACTGATTTGGCCTTAGCCATATTCTATTCTCTTTGTAGGAAGAAACATTCTCTACAATAATTTTCATGGGATAACATAGAAATATGTGCTATTTGTGAAGAGAAGCATTAAACCAAAGAGTGTCCTCCCTTATCGAGATTAAAGACATTGTATAAAGGGGACAAGCAAGAAACTGAACAAATTTGTTGTAAATCAAAAGAAACCATAGCCACCTCGATCATATGGTATGCCACAAGACCATTACTTTATTCCATATCAGTATCCACCACAAAATTAGTATCCACATACACTAGGAAACAATAGCAAGTTGACAAGTAGCAATGCTAGAGAGGGCCTCCACCCTTTGGAAGTCTACATTCTCAAAACCAAAAATATCCCCTTCAACCTCATGCAACATTTCAACATCCAACACAAGTGCAATTTCCATCCAGTAAATCTCCTTAGAGGCCATCACAATTACTTATCTAACGAGTACCCAACCCAAACAATAATATGGTAGTACAACCCACTTGTAATATTGTAAAACATATGCCATCTCTCCCATAGATTGTAAATACATTCACTTATGATCGGGAAAGGTGGTACACGATCAAACTTTCCTCGTTATCCAAGAGCAAGATGATGAGGAAAATTAATTTGTTCTATATCATCAACCTGCTATTTCTCCCTTGGAAATTTAGACACCAATTCTAGAATAACCACCAACAAAAGAGTTAATCTCAAACCCCCCAAATCTAGAGAGACTGTGCATAGAAAAACCCCTTTCATGAATAGAGTTTGATTTTTTAGGAGAACTCAAGAATGTGTGCATTAAGATTCGTTTGTTCCAAGCTATTAAGGATGTCCCCATTTATGCAAAATTCGTACACGAACTTTGTCGAAAAATACAAAGAAGAAAAAAAAGGATCCAAACACTATCCATGTTATATGGAAATTAGCAAATTTGAAGTTAGGAAAGGTTTCTATAGCTACATGCATGGACCTAGGAAGTCCAATTGTTAGTGTCAATACTAATATAATTCTTCCTAACACCTTGATTAATTTAGGGGAAGTCATAAATGTTATGACTAAGGAGACAATGGAAAAACTTCGACTGCCTAGATTGTGACCAACCACTACAATCCTTCAGCTAGCAGAAAAGTCTACAATAAAAGCTAAGGGAATGTTTGAAGACCTACTCATCTCCCCTAGGCTCCTAGGAATACCCAGCTGACTTTATGGTCTTATTGAAGGTGCTAGAAATCCATCAACCAAGGGGTCCCCTTGATGTGAAGTCCCAATTAGATCTCACATAATTTGGAATAGGAGCCCCATCCAGGATATCAACTTGACTACCATATATTCTTATAGGTTTTCCTTGGATACAAAGTTCATCACAAGAGAGTTATGCACACGTAATTTCAGATCAACAAGTGGGTATGGGTTAATTTTAGGAACATGTTCTTCGCATAGGACAATTACTTCAAAAAAATCCATACAACCCATTTTTCAATCCATTATATTTCCATTAGCAATCACAAAAATCCTTTTGATAGTAACTGAAGAAAGACCATAAATAAAAAAATGCTGAAGACAGGCCAAGGCAAGAGAACACAAGAATATGGCTCAACTAGGGAAAAACCCCAAGATGGGGAAAACCATTGATCAATTCTTCTTATTATTAATGTCAAATGTTCAACAAAGAGAATACAATAATACAAGGTCAATATTTACTTGCCAATCATTATCACCTCTCATAGATGCAATTTTGAAGCTGACAAGATATACCTTATTAGGTTGGTGACATATTGTAGAAGAAGCTTGAACTAGTTAGGGCAACTTCCAACCTATCAAGGAGAAACTATAATCTGATCAATCAGGAAAACTATCCAACTAGAATTCAAGGCTATAAGAATCATTAGATCATAGGTTGTAAAATACTGTAGTTCTTCGCTGCTTCTGGTTAGGGAATGTGGCACACTACATCTTCCCTTACCTATTCACCCAAACAACCTTTCATAGTTGCGGCTCTCCTTCAAGATAGCCAATCCTCCATCCACTACACGAAAAGGCTTAATCCAACCCCCAAACACATCTTGATGCCAATCTTCCTTCACTCAAACAGGTCAATGGTCTACCTAGGCAGATATTTACCCTCAAGGCTCACTGTTCAGCGACTTAATTCCTACGGCCTACCTGAGGAGGACTTCAGAAGGTGAAACCCACCTAAGAGATGGTTTTCACATCATAAAAATTACATCTAACTACTCCAGATATGCCCTTATGCCTGCGGTCAACCTCAAGAATAACTTGGACCTGCAATGGAGGATAAACATACCCATAATAATTCATAAATAAGCCCAAACTTGCTTCTAGGAGGCTCAACCTTTTTCTTGGGGAACTTGACCCTTCAAACAACCCTGCACATAAGTCAACCAATCCCTTTGACCTTTGTTGGAGACACCTTCCTTTTGTGGCCATTTCAGAGAGAACCAAATGTGTGATTCATGTAAACAGGAGGTTGGAGGATGTCGTTATATACAATTAGACATGCTGATTTTTCCTTATGAAGGTGAAGCCGACCTTGACACTTGGAGGCAAATTCAAATTTCAAATTTTCAATTTTTCCCGCCTTGATAAGGTCATGACTTATAGAATTTATTTTGAATAAATAAACATTTTTCCTTATCCAAATTTGGTTATCTTTAGGTCGATTTTGGTCCTCTTGAAAAGAGGAATTCAATGCAATAACTATTTCCAACAGATGAGCTACCCAATAGTGGAATTTTGGATCTAGTTTCCAATTTGAAGAATCCCTTTCAACTAGGGAGAATTCCACTTGCCAATCCATCATGTCATCTGGTCACCATGAACTATCCTGTCGTCACATACCATATCTGTATCTCATCTCATCTCTTCTCTACTTAACGCTGATATGAATAATAAAGAAGAATCGATCGAGAGTGAGTCACAAGACCTTACCACTCTCCATTGACAAAATTCAGTCCAAAGGTAGAACCTAAATCAGACTTGATCCTAGATCAAGTTGTTGAACAACATGCATCCTAGACATAGGGAGTACGGTAGTACACGAAGCTTCCATCGGTAGTGCTTTGGTCCCTATGCACTTTTCCCAACTCACTAGCTAGATGCGAGATACTTCCCATGTTTCCAAGACTACATGGGTAGGATGATACTGGAGCAAATGCAGGGAAAGAATAAATCACATCCTGCTCACAAACACTCGTAGGGAAAGGATGAACCACATCTTACAGTCACCTATCACAATCATCATAGGGAAAGAATAAACCACATCCTATACTCACATAGCACAATCAATCGTAGGAAAGATCATGCTCTTGGGGAAGGGATGAACCACGTCCAACATACATGTCAACCATCAATAGTAGGGAATGAGCATCCCATATGTGCAGAAAGGATGAACCACGTACCACTGACATGTCCACACATGACAACCAACATATGCTTAAATGCATCTCTCACTGGGTTGTCCGCAGGAGAAGCTGAGCCACTCATCCTGCTCATAGGATAAGGTGAACCACTCATCCTATACATTTGCACTCAATCGTAGGGGAAGGTGAACCACTCACCCTGCATACATGTGCCATTGATCGTAGGGGAAGGTGAACCACTCACCCTACACACATGACAACTGTCATGGGGTAACACAAGGGAAGGTGAAATACTCACCCTATACACAACGCACTTCTAAGGGAAGGTGAACCACTCACCGTATGGTCTCTCATAGCTCCAAGAAGTACCTTAAGCCCCCAGGAGCTCTTAGAGCTCAATGTTCAACCAGGATCATCCTAATAGGGTATATCCACGACTCCTAGAGAGATAAAATTGACCTTACCAAGATTTGCTCATCCAACCAATAATGATGGAGCTTAGTAGCATTCCAATGTACCATATCAAAATAAAGCGGTCCTAAATAATTGATGTTGTCATGGAACATGGATTCTCTCAAAAATGAATCCCACTCAAGAATATCACAATATACAATGGTGATTATCAGTGTGAGCACAAATGACTCAGCAACTAGTTTCATAATAATCCATACTTGCTGCTATATTTATTCAACCTCAAAAAATTCTTATAAGGCAACCAAATCAAGAGATATAGCAATGGATGTGATATTCCCATCCATCACACTGCCAACTAAACCATCATCATAATATACATGGAATCTTAGATTCCAGCTGTGTACCCCAGATTATAGATAATATAATCACAAAGATATCTCAATAAGCAACTATCCAATATATAAGGCTTATCCATAGATAAAATAAGTGTCTTCATAGTGAGGCATATCAATGATAGGGTGTTAATCAAGAACACCAGGGATTCTTACAATGTATACATATGCAGATCAACAAATTCTCCATTGTTAAGTGCAGGAATAGTGCATCAAGACTAGGTCTTCCATCTTGAATTTAAAAGTCAAATCCCTCTTACATTGATAAATGAGAGGATAATCAATAAAACATCATAAATAGTTGCATCTTTACAAACCAATCGATATGGCTTGTCCATAACTCCCCCTGAAGTCTTGCTTCAGTTGGTCATTTTAGCCTTTATTAACCTGTTCCTAATCTTTAATTACCAAATGCACGCACTAGAAGTTTCTTCTCACATGCTCTGCTTGTTCTATTGAAAAAAATATATTAGTAGTTTGATGCATGCTGGAAGGGATGATGTCATATACGTTTCTACTTGAAACTATTTTTGAGGAAGTAGGTTAACTATCGATAAACCAGAGTTTGTTGTCACACTTTCTTGATTATAAGCCTGTTATTCTGCAATAGGTTATGTTACTTGTCAATAACTCTTGATGACCAAAAATTCCTTGTATGCTGGTAATTTTCTAGTTTCGTAATACATCTTGAATCAGGTCGGCTTCAAAAGATCTCATACATATATGGATATGAATAAAAATATTACTGTTAGATGCTTGGGACAGGTACAACGAGTCCACATCTCAAGAGACATGAATTTTAACCTGGAAGATTGTTTATGAATTGATCACATTTAGGTTTGTAACAATTCAACGAGGTTCCATAATGGTATTGATTTTAGGGCTATGGATTTATGCTTTGAATTAACCTAATCATTACATAGTGAACTGAGATGATGTAACCACTTCAGAATAGGGTCTTACACTGCCAACCAAATTTACATCCGCTTGTGATGAGCTGCCCTAGAGAGTGAAGAGTCAGAAATACCTTAGTTAATCATAGGTCTTTTGATGTTGAAACTGGTGTTCTGGTTAAGGGTCGAGATTCTGTAAATGAAGAGTTTGTACCTGGTATTCTACAGACAAGGCTCCATTGAATCTCTGTTCTCTTTTAATTTAACGAACCCTTGCTTTTCGTGAGATAATAAAATCACTAGATGACGGAAGACCGAAGCTATAGGATGTTTTTTACTAATATTCCCTTAGTATCTCAGAACAATATTAGATCACATTCAAGTCATTTTATAAACAATAGTGCACCAAGACAGTTTTCCCAATCGGGCAGTGACATCAAATTTGAAAAATGGCTTAAAAGAATTTGTTCTCTGAAGTGGCTACTGAATTCATTAGTTTAAGCCATATGATATTAACTTTGATGTGTCATCAAACCCTTGTGCATAACATACTGGAGCTGAAAATCAACGATTGAGATCGTCTGACCTTGTCAGAGACTTTTAATATTTTCAGGCAAATAATATCATAATGCTGGACTACCTATACTACCATAGTGAAAAGACCAACCATTCTACTAAGCTTAGAATATATATGTGATGCCAAATCAATATGGTGTGTCATGCCAATTCTGTCTCATATATATATATATATATGCGCCGTTGTGAAGAGATGTGAGTCTGAACTCATTTGCAAGAGACATACAACAAAACCAATAATATAATCTGATATATCAGATGATACTTCAACGCAGACTGATGGTGTGCCATCCATGTCAGATCATCAAATCAATAGGGTGAGTCATGCCAATTCTGTGTCATTTTTGTATATATATATATATATATGTTTGTTGGTGTGAAGAGATGCGAGTCTGAACACATTTGCAAGATACATACAACACAACCAATAATATAATCCGATATATCAGATGATGCTTCAACGCAGAGTGATGGTGTGCCATACATATTGTTGATATTATGTCAGATCATATATATATATAGGTGTTGTTGTGAAGAGATGTGAGTCTAAACTCATTTGCAAAATACATACAACAAAACCAATAATATAATCTGATATATCAGATGATGGTTCAACGCAGAGTGATGGTGTGCCATACATATTAATATTGTCATATCATATATAATGACATGTGGACACACTGAAGACAAATGTGCACACATGTTGCATTGTAGAACATAATAGCGGAAACTATATATCATTGATATGCCAATAATATGATGTCAAGGTCATTCTTTGCACTAATGGGATGATGTTATGTATATGAAGGTACTCAAGTAGAAGGAGATGCAATAATCTCATCATCTCTACTGTCTTGTTTGACAAAACTTTTCAATAAAATTGCAAGGCTATATGGTAGAATACACCACATTTACCTTTCCAACATGAGTGCTTACATTTTTTATGTTGACATCTTCTTGAATTGATGGGGTAGAAGAATATTAGCTACAATCTTGGCACTTTCCTACTAAAAGAAATCCTCTATAGCTGGTGTTGTTCGAAGAGTTGAAAGGATTTTTTCAGAAGAGAAAAACCAAAAGACAAAGAGCAAGAGACTGAGGTAGAATATTGAAGTCAAGCGAGGGTTGTAGACTAAATGGGAAAGTATAGAAAGTAGCGTGAGTCATCCAAGCTTGAAATAGGGAGACGTAATTGTCATCCTCAGATCATAGTAGCCATCTGAATCATGAATAAGATTTCAACCAATGTGGAGCTAATCCTCTATGCATTGGACTGAAATTGAGTCTCTAATTAGAGCTATAAAAATTAAAGGGTTTTCTCCCTCTTTCTGTTTTGAAGATTTCGAGACCCCTTTCTTTGTGTAGCATTCCACAATCCATAGAGTCTACTCAACAAATATCTTCCAGTGATTTTTTTCCTTTTCCTCTCTTGCTTGGGCTTGTCCTCTCCTAACTCGAATTCCATGTTAATTTTAGGAACATGTTCTTCCAATAGGACAATTACTTCAAAAAAATCCATATGGCCCATTTTTCAATCCATTATATTTCCATTAGCAATCACATAAATCCTTTTGACAGTAACTGAAGAAAGAACATAAATAAAAAAAATGTTGAAGAGAGGCCAAGGCAAGAGAACACAAGAATATGGCTCAAGCCATGGAAAAATCCCAAGATGGGGAAAACAATTGATCAATTATTTTTATTATTAATTTCAAATGTTCAACAGAGAGAGAGTACAATAATACAAGGTCAAGATTGACTTGCAAGTCACTACCATGGAAAAACCCTAAGATGGGGAAAAAAATTGATCAGTTATTTTTATTATTAATTTCAAATGTTCAATGTTCAACAGAGAGAGTATACAATAATACAAAGTCAAGATTGACTTGCCAATCACTATCAGACTCATAGATGTAATTATGAAGCTGAAAAGATATCCCTTATTAGGCTGGTGACATATTGTAGAAGAAGCTTGAATTGGTTAGGGCAAATTCCCGTCTATCAAGGAGCAGCTATAATATGATCAATCAGGACAACCATCCAACTAGCATTCAAGGCTACAAGAATACATTAGATCATAGGTTATAGAATATTGCAGTTGATGGCTTCTTCTAGTTAGGGCATGTGGCACACTACATCTTCCCTTATTTACCCAAAAAAATTTCATAATTGTAACTCTCCTCCAAGACAGTTAGTCCTCCATCTGCTACACAACAAGGCTTAATCCATCCCCCAAACACATCTTCATGCCAATCTTCCTTCACTCAAATAGGTCAATGATCTACCTGGGCAGATATTTACCCTCATGGTTCATTGTTCAACAACATAATGCCTGCGACCTACTGAGGAGGACTCGAGAAGGTGCGTCCCACCTAAGACATGGTTTTCACATCATAAGAAATGCATCTAACTACTCTAGCTACGCCCTTATGCCTGCGGTCAACCTCAGGAATAACTCGGACTTGCAATGGAGGATGAACATACCCTGAATAATTCATAAATAAGCTCAAACTTTCTTTTAGGAGGATTGACCTTCTGCCTAGGGGATTCGACCCTTCAAACAACCTTGCACAAACGCAACCAATTCCTTTGACCTTTGTGTGATTGATGTAAATAGGAGGTTGGGGGATGCCCTTATATACAATTAGACACGATGATTTCTTCTTATGAATATGAATCCGACCTTAACACTTGGAGGCAAATTCAAATTTAAAAATTTAAATTTTTCTTGCCTTGATAAGGTCATGATTTATAGAATTTATTTTGAATAAATAGATAATTTTCTTTATCCAAATTTGGTGATCTTTAGGTTGATTTTAGTCCTCTCAAAAAGAGGAATTCAATGCAATAATTATTTCCAATAGATGAGTTGTCCAATAGTGGAATTTTGGCCCTAATTTCCAATTTTAACACTCCCTCTCAACTAGGGAGAATATGGTGAGTGTTCGGTTGTATATGTGTCAAGATTATTCTACTGCGGAGGGAAAGGAAAGTGAGCCCCTAGGAGAGAGGTAATAGTACCACCCTAGTAGAGACAAACACACATAAAGATATCTTTCTAACATCCAGCGAAATAGTCAACAAATATGTGATAGTCATTACAACCATTATAAACAAGAAAGATCTGTCTAAAATCCAATGGAATAGTCCATAAGGATGCGACAATTATAGCAACCATTACAACACATTCTCAATTAGATAAGCACTAAAATAACCATAATGGTTCAAATACTCTAATACAAGTGAAAGCAAACATGAGTAATAAATATTCACAAAACAAATTAAAAATGTTCACAATCCATGCATGAAAACATGCCAAGCATCAAGCTTCAATTATTAAATAAAAGTCATAGGACACATGTATACATCGAACATTAGCTCCAATAGCGGAGCGCTGGAGCCACTCCTTGATCCCCAAAAGAACTATCTTGTCTCTCTAATGCCTTGTTGTAGGAGCCAAGGTGTAAAAATTCATTGCTCATACAATGAGGGTGTATATATAACCAATGGGGTGATGCTTCGCCTCCCTTGTGACTCTTTGAGTACCCTCATAACTGTTTGACTTCCTACGACTATTCAACTTTACATGAATCTTCATCTTTTTTACATTTCCTTTGGATTTCCAATTTACAATACATTTTCGAATAAGAAATTACATAATCCACAAGAATGATGTGGCATATAATGACTCATGACATGCCATGGCATGACACTGTTGACAAGGACTTCTTGATGACATGGAAATGTCGAGCCATTCTTGCTGCTCCTTTGTCTTAAAAAATAGATGTACAATGCTTCATATTCATGAGAGATATGATTTGTTATTCATATCCACCCTCCAAAGGGTTGTGATTTAGATGGAGTCTTCATGCGGTCCTGATCTTTGATCTTCTGTTATAATCTTGTGTTCCTTTGTCTTCTTGCTTGATGATCATCTTATCTCTTTAGTCCATATATGTCTTATAACATGTCCTCCTTCTCCATCTCCTTATTCATCATCTTTCCATTGCATGGTAGAGTTCTTACATTTGCAATCCACTCATGACAAGATGACATCAATCTCATAAACCCCTAGTCTAAGATGTTGCATGATGATCCACTGACGAAGCCAGAATTGGGTGGTAGGCTAAGGGAGATGCTCAATGACTATGCAATTACGCAGCTCAGGACTTAAAGGGTAAGGCTTGAGCCTAGAGACTACACAATCCACAGTTTAAGCTTGGATTGAGCAAAAAAATTGTGCAGTTGGGGAGATCTGGGAGCTAGGTTGAGGGCTTAAACATTAAATTTTCCCATTGACAGCTCTGGAAGACAAAGGAGCCTAGGTGATTGTGAAATTGCATAGTTTGGGTTGGACTATGCATGCAGATTGCACAATTTTGAGGCCCAGTGAGTTAGGATGCAGGGTTTTTCATTGTTTTTATCAAATGCACAGTTTCGGAGGCAGAGAAGACTTGGTGATTGCCTAGTTGCGCATTTCAAGAGCCCAGGGTCGGGGCTTGAGCTCATAGATTGCGTAGTGCGTAGTTGGGGCTAGGCGCTGAATTGCACTATTTTGGAGGCCAAGGCTTGGGCTTGAGAACTAAAATTGCGTAGTGCGCAGTCCTAGAAGGTAGGAACTGCACATTGCATAGTGTTAGGAGGCAGGTTTGCAGCTTGAGTGCTAGGACTACGCAATGCATAGTTCAGGAAGCCCAGATGAGGTTAAGTTGCTGGGAATTTTATGAAATTTGTGTGGGATCAATTAAAATTATGTGAATAGTGATAATAATTGATTGTGTTCACACACTTAGTGTGCTTGATGACACAACATAGATCATCTGGAACACATTAACAACATACTTCTCTTAGTGCGACAACTTTAATGACAACTTATGACAAGTGCGACACTAAAGATACACTTTGTGATGACTGTGGTGACACTTATGCGACAATGCTTAAAAATTTGGAAATGAGTGCAACAAAGGTTTACATGGTAAGATCGACTCATTTACACAAGGAGAACCTCTTGAAACCACCAAAACAAGCTTATGTACATTGTGCAACACTTAACATGCCAGAAGACAACAAGTGCTAAAATGCGAACGTCACTTGCGATATCAGAACAATAGTGAAATAAACACATGCTATAGTGAAGATAACATGAAAAAACACTAATTAGAGTGAAAGAAAGCAAAAGAGGTAGTCGAAAACATGAAAATAACACTCGCAAAAATAAAGGTGCGCAAAAGCAACAATTTGCAAAACTCACCGGAATAGAAGTACAAACACAAATAGAAGTGAGAAATTGTCGATGTTCGTGCACATTGACTGTGGGCATGGATTAGACATTGCACATGAAAAATCTTGATGGACCGTACTATGCTTGTTCAAGCTTGCATGAAAGAGTGCGCTCATGAAATTGTTGCGGACTGAGCATGTGTGAGCAAGTATCCATGACACTTCCAATCCAAGAAGGGAGCTCAAAAGCATCAACTAACCAAGAAGTGACTATGGAATGACCACTTTCAAGATCCGTAGTAGGATCCAGAATTCGAGTGTAGGAAAATTTTTGGAGGGTGTTTGTTGCAGCAATAACATTTGGTGACACACTGGTAGAACTCCAACTTCTCTGCCTCGGTCAATTATTCCATGCAGGGTCTAGTTATTCAGGAAATATTGATTCATCGTTCATATTACCATGGCTTCCCCACTTACCTCGTACTTAAACATAGTTCCCTTCATTCCTTTACTCGGTTAAACATAAACATAACATTAACGATCACATAATGTTTTGAATTAGATTAGGGTAATGAAGTTCACGAGCTTTAGATTTTCAGAGTATAGTTTTTCATCTCTGGTGTTGCTCCACTTCCAGTAGGCTTGGACAGTACCCCAATGGAGTCACTTCAGGAACACAAACATTGCTCCACTGCTAGCGAACCTGGACAGTACCCCAACGAAGTTGCTTGCTTCACCTCTCTGTGCAAGAAACCTTTCTCTTATTTCGCCTTTATTTATTTATTTAAAGAGGACTGTGCATTGGCACTTATTTATTTATGGGTGGAAGAGGGATCCTAACTTATTGAGAGTAGGAGAGGTCGTTCCTTCAAAGAAGCATATAGAGACCTCTTATTTAGGTTTTCTAGTTTATATTTTTCTCTTGTCCTTCTCTACTTGATTTAATCAGCCTGAAAACATCGAAACATAAGAGTTGAGTGCGGGCACAATGTTTTTAGAATAGATACAAGTATCATGGTTCGACTAAAACTCTCTTTACGGATGGATCATATTTTTTGTCGGAACTTCATCGACCAAAAGATGTAACCAACACGAGGAAGGAGGACCGAAGGTTAGCCAAATGTTGCAGTGTCACCAAAGCCCATTTTTATTTTTCCATGTTACCTTTGAGCCGAAATGGGACACCCTTCATGAAAATTCTTACACGAAAATAGAGAAGACACAACAACAAAAAATCAAAATCAAAAGAAAAGTGCAAAAGGAGGTTAAAACTAAAAGAGGATGCAAGACAGAAGTATAAAAAGAAAATGAAAGACTACAAAAAGGGAATGCAAGATGCATGTGCAAGGAAAACTAACATGTGACTATAGCTACTCCTAACTTATCTAACTATAAGGTCAGGGTCACGTGTAATGGAATTTCCAATGTATCCACCATAATTGTTCCTAACCTACATACACAAAGATGCAATCCATTAAAACAAATACAAAATATTTTGCGACAGGGAAGATAAGAGCTTGAATAACTTGCACAAAAAATAGAAGTTCTTTGCCTATCAGCAGGAAGATAGGACTTATCTAGTTCATCTCCTTACCTTTTTGATGACCATTATAAGAAGACAAACCATGAGATCTTATTGCAAATGAACCTTAACCTGTGTCATCCTTCTTAGCAAGTATGAGAAAATACCGAAACTTTCTCTTAGCCAAAGGGGTGGCAAAGGAAGATGCTTCCAGGAAATCATAGATTGGATCGTGAAATTTAAAGAAATCTTCTTGAACATTATGAAATATCTAAAAAGATTAATTTGAAATTAAGAGAATGATACCAAGATGAGAATCTTGTGAGAGACAATTGATCTGATCATATTCAATCGACTTGTCAAGACAATGAGGACCTGACATGACCATCAACGAAGGCTGAAGTGCCTCAACCATTTAACAAGTACTGAAAGGATGAGATGTTAAGCCATGAATATGAAATGATGTAAAAAAATTTCATTGGATGTGGTTATGAGAAGATGATAAGTTGAATGACATTAATGAGAGAAAAAATCATGATCAGATGGAATGATTAAAACATCATATTCCCGATTTGTAGTTAACAAAGATAAATCAAAATAAACATCTTTTCCAATGCTCTGAATAATAGAATCAACTTCATTGCATGCCAAATGTGATAAAATATTTTCACGTAACTAGTGACAAACTATACAAGCATCACAATCATCAAAATAATTGAAAAGGAATGCTAGTATAACCAACATAAGAAACTAGTCCAGATGCAATGGATAAAAAAGAGGAAGCTAATCCAACAAATAGCTCAAGCGCTTGCCAGCACTCAAGAGGATATTTAGTGTCGTGAAGACATTCACAAGAAACAATATGAGCTAATTATTTTCCATAACACTCAACATATATGAATTTTTCGGCCAAAGGTGATCTGTAAATTGATTAGCTTCGCGATTCCACACACTTATGAAAGTTATACACCCCAAACTAGAATTTAATACAAGATATTTGCATCAGAATGAATTCAATACAATAGTATGATAGAAAACCTTATCTTGATAAATATGAAAATTATAGTGATGAATTCCAAAATCCATCAAGAACGAGTATGCATCTAGTGAAACAATACAAAAGAAAGAATTATGTGAGAAAATCCACATTTGACATGGTCCAGGGATTTTACGAGGATTGAGAGATCCTAAATTAACTATTAACGATAATTGAAGTGCCTTGACTTCCGGAACTATGGAAAGATTGATAAGAACATTTTATAAACTGAGTTAGATCGCAAATTGCATGTGGACAACTGCTATCGATTAAGTTAACAAGATCACCATTATCTGGACCACAACTACCTACATCACTAGTTTGATTATATTTTTCAACTTCAGCAAACATATTACTCAAGTCATAATATTCTTCTGATTGCAAATCTAAAGATGTATGAATCGAGAAATCTCATGATCACACTGATTCGATGAGTTGCCCCCATACAAAACAATAGATGATAAGGGATGGAATGGATATTCTTTAATTTCATTGCTTCCTTCTTCATCATTAATTTTCTCACTATCCTGTGTCATTTCAAGATTCAACTCATGGGATAACAAATTTGAAGATCATTGAGAGTTTCCATCGCAAGTTGATGCATTATAAAGTGTAGAGCATAAAGGATAGGAAGGTGAAGAGGAAGAATTGTTCATAAGTGAATCTTCTTTGACCAAAACAAATTTAAGATCTAGATCTTTCAAAACAGAAGCCTCTTGAGAAACTGAAAGATCAGTTGGTGCACTTGGGCATTCGTGATCACATACATCAACAAAGTGACCATCATAAGAATGATTGTTACCCAAGGTTACAAATTGATTGGAGGAATTGGTTGCATTTAATTCACTACCAAGATTAGCATATTGAAAATCATCCAAGAATGGAAGTGCTTCATATTGACACGAGGTAATTTTGAAAAGGGAAGAGAGATCAAAAGTCTCTTTACTTTCCTCCTCCTCTAACAGTGTAATGTGACTGCCTTGTATTTGATCGCAATTTGAACCAACATCTGGAAAACTTTAGGGGCTAATATTCACAATTGGGATACTATTCCATGTTTTTTCCAAAAAAAGATTCTCCAATTTCCAATTTTCTAAAAATGAATTCGCCCAAATTTTATAGTATAAAATTATTTTACCTTAAAAATCACTAATATTATATATTGTCTAATATAGAATAATTAAAAACCTAAACATTTTTATAAATTTTCATCAAACATTTTAAAATTTGGATATTAGGGACTTGTAATATTCACCAAGGGTTCTAAAATTTAAGATAAATTTCCGTCCTTAAAATTTTCCACAAGAGCGTGATAGGCTAGTTGGTGGAGCAGATTGATCACTCAGATCATGATACACATAGTCATGACATGTATATGATAGAGGATGACATATGCCCCTTAAATAAGTAACACTTTCGATGGAACCATATTCAAGATTTATGTTAAGATTGCAAATGTCATCTTGAGGAATGAAAGGATTAGTCTTTACCCTAGGCTCCATGAGCCACTCAAGGGTTTCTTTCATTAGATCTGAATCATGAGAAGTGAAAGGATGATGAAGAGATGGATTAGGAATTTGATTTTCAGATTTCTCAACTTTATTATCACCACAAGGAGGCACCCACATCGGAATTGGAGGCAGAGGAGGAAAAGGAACAAAAGGAGTAGTAGGTTCCTCCTCTAGAATTAGAGGTGCTTGATGCTTTAAAAAAGTTGGGGAACTAAAAACATCAGGGAGTTCAGATTCACCGTGCAAAGAGATATGAAATAAATGCTTAAAATTTCATTTAAAGAAACCCCAATCTGTGTCTTCTCTCGGAAATTCATAACAAAGGTGAAGGAATCGATCATAAAAATAATCAATTGATTCTCAGTTTATTAATTCTTATAATAACATCTCGATAATCATACATGTCAAATGCTTTATGATTCTCATTCGCAAGATGGACAAAAGAAAAGGGTAATGTATGACACCATCGATTAACCCGACCTTCAAATGTGAGGGTGAGTAATCTAGCCATGACATCCTTATAATGTATTACATTAGAAAGAAAAAAACAAACATCTTGAAACATATGTTCATGGAGAGTTAATTCGCCCTCACCATCAAACTTAAATTGCGAAAAGTTATGAATAACTTCTGTAGGGATGGTAAGATTAAGCTCTCTAGAAAAACATCCCTGGAATATGATTTAGGGAAGAGCCATTTTGAATAAGAGATTCAAAGTAGACTCAACAGGCACAACCTATCGTCTGGCCCTCCTTCTAGTGCCATTTTGTTGATGGTGTTGGAAATCTATCAAACAAGGGGGTATCCCTGATGTGAAGTCCCAATTAGACCTCACACCATTTGGAATAGGAGCCCCATCTGAGATATCGACCCGACTGCCATATAGTCTTATAGGTTTACCTTGGCTATAAAGTTCAACACAAGAGAGTTGTGCATAGGTAATCTCTGATCAACAAGTGAGTATGCTTGATGAGTGTTTGGTTGTATATGTGTCAATATTATTCTACGGAGGGAAAGGAAAGTGAGCCTCTAGGAGAAAGGTAATAATACCACCCTAGTAGACACACACACACACGCACATAATATATCCATCTAACATTCAGCCGAATAGTCCACAAAGATGTGATGGTCATTACAACCATTATAAACAAGAAAGATTTTTCTAACATCCAATAGAATAGTCCACAAGGATGCAGAAATTATAGCAACCATTACAACACATTCTCAATTAAATAAGCACTAAAATAACTGAAATAATTCAACTACTTTAGTATAGGTGAAAGCAAACATGAATCATAAATATTCACAAAACAGTCTTACAAATATTCACAATCCATGCATGAAAACATTCTGGCCATCAAGCTTCAAGTATTAAGTTAAAGTCACAAGACACATGTTTAGAACGAACACCATTAGCCCCAATATTGGAGCGTTGGAGAGGTTCCTTTCTACCCAAAAGAACCAGATGACTATCTAATGCGTTGTTAGAGGAGCCAAGGTGAAAAAATACATTTATCATACAATTAGGGTGTATATATAACCAATGGGTTGATGCTTCATCTTTGACTACCCTCACATTTGTTTGACTTCCTATGAATTTTCAACTTTACATGACTCTTCTTCTATACATTTCCTTTGGACTTCCACTTTACAATACATTTTCGAATAAGAAATTACATAATCCTTAAGAATGATGTGGCATATGACGACTCATGGCATGACACTACTGGTAAGGACTTGTTGATGACATGGCAATGTCGAGCCATTATTGCTTCTCCTTTGTCTTCAATAATAGATGTGCAATGCTTCATATCCATGAGATATATGCTTTGTCCTTCATATCCACCCTCCAAAAGGTTGTGAATTAGATGGAGTCTTCATGTGGTCCTAATATTTTATCTTTTGTTGTAATCTAGTGTTCCTTCGTCTTCTCGCCCGACGACCATATTATCTCTTCAACTCCATATGTGTCTTCCAACATGTCCTCCTTCTCCATATCCCTCTTCATAATCTTTCCATAGCACGATATAGTTCCTACATTTGCAATCCAGTCATGAAAAGATGACATCAGTCCGATAAAACAATAGTCTAAGATGTTGCATGATGATCCACTAACTGAGCCAGAACTGTATGGCAGGATGAGGGAGAGGCTCAATGACTGTGCAATTGCACAACTTAGGAAGTCAAGGGTCAATCTTAATCCTCGAGACTGCAAAATGGGTAGTTCAGGATTGTACTGACAAAAAATATTGCACAATTGGGGAGATCAGGGAGCCAGGCCGAGGGCTTGAACACTGATTTTTCCCATTGCATAGTTTTGGAAGATAGGGTAGCCCAGGTGATTATGCAGTTGCACTATTCAATATCTTAGGGTTGAGGCTTGAGCCTTAAGACTACGCAATGCACAGTTCAGGCTGGACTGTGCAGGAAGATTGCATAGTTTTTAGGCCCAGTGAGTTATGGTGCAAGGTTTTGCATTATTTCTTTCAACTGCGTAGTTTGGGAGGTAGAGAAGACTGGGTGATTGCGGAGTTGTGCAATTCAAGAGCTTAAGATTTGGACTTGAGCTCAGAGCTTGTGTAGTGCATAGTTGGGGCCAACCTAGAGGGATGAATAGTGTATTTTTGGAGGCAAAGGCTTGGGATTGAGCACTAAAACTGCGCAATGTGCAATCCTGGAAGGAAATAACTGTGCATTGTGCAACGTTAAGAGGCATGGTTGTAGATTGAGGGTTGGGACTGTGCAATGCACAGTTTAGGAAGGCCAGATGAGGCTAAGTTGCTCGGAATTTACTGAAATTTGGCTAAGTGTGGGATCAACGGAATTAATGTGAATAGTGATAGGACTTGACTATGATCACACACTGAGAGTGCTTGATGACACAACATAGATCATCCAGAACACATTGACAACATACTTCCCTTAGTGCGACAACCTTTATGACAACTTACGACAAGTGTGACATTGAAGATACACTTTGCGACGACCGTGATGACACTTGTGCGAGAGTGCTTAAAACTTTGGAAATGAGTGCTACAAAAGTTTACATGGTAATATCGACTTATTTACACAAGGAGAACCTCTTGAAATCACCAAAACAAGCTTATGTAAATTGTGTGACACTTAACATGCCAAAATACGACAAGTTCTAAATTATAGACGACACTTGCGATATGTGAACAATAGTGAAAGAAACACATGCTAGAGCGAAGATAACATGAGAGTGACACTAATTAGAGTGAACACAAGAAAAAGTGACAATGAAAAACATGAAAATGACACTCACGAAAACAAAGGTGCGTGAAAGTGACAATTTTCAAAACTCATCAAATTAGAATTACAAACACAACTAGAAGTGGGAAATTGTCGATGTTAGTGTGCATTGCCTGTCGACATGGATTGGGCATCACACATGCATAGTCTTGATGGACTGTGATATGATTATTCAAGCTTACGTAAAAGAATATGCTCATTAACTTGTTGCAGATTAAGCATGTGTGAGAAAGTACCCTCAACACTTCCAATCCAATAAGGGAGCTCAAAAGCATCAACTATCAAGAAGTGACTACAAAACGATCGATCGCAAGATCCACAATAGGCTCGAAATTTGAGTGAAGGAAAAATTTGGAGGGTGTTTTTCGTAGCGAAAACACGTCCTTCAACAAAAATCCAATCTAGGAGGATACACATTTATTTTAGAGTGACCCTATTATCCACAACCGATGCATGTATTAGTTGTAGGTCCAGGGACATGACCATCTCTCATGGGAAATCTACTAAAAATCTTACTGTCTACGCTACTTCCAAACCCTCTTTTGAATTAGAAGAGCTCCTTGGCTTGAATATAGTGACAAGGAAATCACACAACCTCTACTGTCTCTTGATAAAGTAATAACATTTAGAGAAGATATTGAATATAATCTTATTTGCAATTTTTAGTGCATCCTCATACATCTGGTCATCCTTCTCTTGAGAAAATTTTGGAGAAGTAGTCTTAGGATACCTATTCAATAGTAGAATTAATACAATTGGACACAATAAACCCCCTTGAATTCTACATATAGAAACCAAAGCTTACCAGTTGAGGTTTATCTAGGAAATACCTTAAACATCAATGGTGAGTTGGAACCCCCTTAGCAAAAGCAACTTATTGAGATGTTGAAAAGACAAAATGGTGAGTTTTCTTAGGAGTACACCAATCTAAAGGGAATTCACCCTAGTGTATGTGCTCATTTTATATATATATTCCTATATATAACTTTATGAAGGAGAAATCCAAACTTATTTTACAACCCCAATGAAAGCTGAACCTTGTATTAAAAGACATAGTGGAGGAACTCCAAAAGGACCTTGATGTGAATTTAATTTATCCAATATAGGATAGCAAGTGGGTTCACCCTTAATTATTATTTACCAAGAGAATGGAAAATGGTGTATATGTGTGTATTATAGAGAATTTAATAAGGCCACATTAAAGGATTGCTTCCCCTACCATTCATTGACCAGGTTTTGAATACCTTGGCAGGAAAATATTATTTTCATATCTTGACAAATTCAGTGGCTATAATAAAATATAGATCACCCCTAACGAACAAGAGAAAACTATGTTTACCTACCCCTAGGGAACCTATGCTTATTGAGTCCTACCTTTTGGAAATGTAATGCTTTGGCTACTTTCCAAAGTGTAGTCCTCAGTATAATTTTTGACCTAACCAATGATTGTATAACTATCTAAATGGATGACCTTACTATATATGGAAAAACCTTTGAAGAAACCGTAGACAATCTTGAGAAATTTTTGATTAAGTGTCAAGAAAAAAACTTTTCTCTCAACAATGAGAAGTGTCATATGTTACATACCAAGGGAATCATGCCAGCCCAACATATATCTCTTGCTAGAATCCAAGTGGATCATGCTAATATAAAGGTCATCCTAAAGCTTCTAGTTCCTACAACCTATAAGGATATGTGCATCTTTCTAGGACTTGTAGGGTACTATTGAAGATTTATATAAAAAATTAGTAATATAGAATCATTTTTATTTCAATTACTCATGAAATTTGTAGAATTCTATTGGAATGATCAATGTCAAGCCATGTTTGAAACTTAAAAAAGACACTATCAACTAGACCAATCTTACAAGGGCCAAATTGGTCCTTACCTTTCTACATATCTACCACTGATTCAAACATAGCCATTAGGGTTGTATATGGATAGATAGAAGGAAAATGACCATATGTCATTTACTACATTAGTAAGAACCTTGATCCCATTGAACAAAATTTTACTGTAATGAAAAAAGAGTTTCTTGTTATAATACATGCTATTAAGAAATTTCGTCATTATATTACCAATTATTATATATTTTTTATATTGAACACTCTATTATCAATAACTCATGAATAAACCTGTCACTAATGCCATGGTGACTAGGTGGCTACTTTTATTGCAAGAATTCAAAATTACCATAGTCGACATGTTACGGAAATAAAATTTGGTTCCTGACTTCCTCTCTAGGCTTAACAATGAAGGAGAATCTATGCCAGTGGAAGATACCTTTATTAATGAACATTTATTTTCTTTATCTACTAATAATCCTTGGTTTGCAGATATCTCTAACTATTAGGCTGCAAGGAAGCTTCCACATCACTTATCGCCCAGAGAATGGTAGAAGGTTATCCAACAAAATGCCATGTACTCATGGGTCGAAGGGTATCTCTTTCATATAAGGTTGGATCATATTATTCAATACTATGTTTGAGAGAATGAAAATTATGACATTTTGAAGACCTGTCATGATGAACCTTATAGAGGCCACTTCGTAGAAAATATGACTGCAAATAAAGCATTACATTTGGGGTATTATTAGCCTACCATTTTTTTGGGATTCCAAGAAATATGTTAGAAGTTGCGAAAAGTGTTAGAGAATGGGATGACCTGCGCAGACCAATGAGATGCCACTTCAACATCATATTTTGGTAGATCCATTTGAGAAGGGGTTGATTTTGTAGGTCCAATCGATCACTTATCAAGGCAAAAGGTTTACATTCTAGTATGCACAAACTATTTAACCAATGGGTTGAAGCGAAGGCTTTGCCTAAGGCTATAGAGGAAGTAGTGGCCAATTTATTGTACAAGGAAATGTTAGCTTGTTATGGAGTACCTCGAGAAATTGTTACCAATACAGGGACCTAGTTCACTTCTCAATTCATCTAGTCTATTACTAGGCAATTTAATATCAAGCATCAAATGCCAACACCATACCATCCACAAAAAAATGGTCAAGTAGAAGTCACTAATAGTGTATTGGAAACTGTCTTGACCAAGGTAATTTAGTAACGTCTTGAATACTAGGTTGTAGGATCCTATAAGCTTTATGGGCTTATAGAACCACTTAGAGGAACACCATGAAATTTACTCCCTATGATCTTGTGCATGAAAAACATGTGGTTCTTCCTATTTAATTTGAAATTCAAACATTAAGAACTACACTACAAGTGGGCTTGGAGCTCTTAGAGGCCCAACAACACATGCTTGATTAGATCAATGAACTTGATGAAAGTCGTTAGAATGCATTACAATAAACTATACTAGTCCAACAACAAAGAACCAAATGGAAAAATGGATTCACCAACAAAAAAAGTTTTGAGAAGGAGATTAAAATATATTGTTTCACTCAAGATATAAAGATCTTAAGGCCAAGTTTTATGCTTGCTGGTTGGGGCCATGCAAAATAGACACTATCTATGACAATGGCTTAGTCAGGCTTCACACCAATGATAAAGCAAGGATCACACTAATAGAAAGCGATCATCAAAAAAGGCTATATCAAAAACATAAGTCTAAGGAAGAATTTATTCAAGATGTAGTCCGATAAGTAGACTTCAAAGTTGTGAGAAAGGTGGATATTCCACCAACATCCACAACTTCCTAATATTTCTATTTCCAATTCAATAATGGAAAAAAAGGAATAAGTAAATAAATATTTGATGGTGAAAACTTGACTTTAGGCACCACTTACCTTGGTGCTATTAAAAAACGATTGCTGGTTGATGGCACCAAGTAAAAAGAGAGAAAGAGAAACCTTCTAGTTTTGAAAAACATCTTTTAAGGAACAACTAGACAAACTCCTACTTAAAAATCGGGCTCCTAGAAAGTAGGGTTTGGAAGAAAAAGAGAAAAAAAATCAAACAAAAAACAAAGAAAAGGAAAAAAAGAAAAAGAAAGAAAGAAAAATATACTTTATAATAAGACAATCAATGATAAGATCTTAATTTTATCTGGTGACCCTTTCCAAGATCAAAGTGGAAGTTCCCTTTTCCAATCACTTTGAAGTGATCCAATAAGAAAACTTTGTACTTATAAATATCATAGAGATAAAAGAAGGGAGTAACAACAACATTGAGATCACATTATATTTTAAGATGGCCCAGATTTTCTATAAACACATTTTTTGATTTATCTCTATAAAACATGAAGCTAGGAGATTAAAATGGAAATGTGTACTACAAAAATACCACTCATCCGATACCCTTCTTAAGCCATGGACCCTATGACTAAGACTTGCATTAACCATATGGTATATGAAACTTTTCAACTTGTCTAACTATTTCCCTTCGATACACATAATTGATTAAGTACTCTTGAGTAGTAGATACAAAGGCCTACTTCAAAACCTAAGAAATTATAAGACCACTCCTCAAGGTTAACTCTATTAAACCTTGAGAACAATGGGAAGCTTGCAAGAGAAGAGAGCAACTTGAACGTTGCAAAATTGTTTTTAACAAATGTTCATTCATTGGGGGACTCTTAAAAGGTTTGAAACTTGTGATGTGAAGTCTGAAGAAATGCTTTCCAAAAACATTAGCAATAATTTGATTCTTTTCATTTACCAAGCATCAAACCAAAGGGTATTTGGAAGCACTATAGAATTAATAATTTTTTTATTAACCAAAAAAACATTGGTAGATGATAAAGATTAAACTTTTTGCATAAAGGAATGTGGTAACATTATAAGGGTAGTTGCCATACCTTTGACATATAAAGGAATTTTGTTGACTTTTCCTTGGCACTTCAAAATCAAGTCTATTTCTAAAACACAATCACAAACACACTAAAATTCCAAAACACAAGCACTTTGTACAACGAAAAATTTACAATAGTGAATCAATGTATTACACAAGAAATTTTTGCAAACCCAAAACTTGTTATATTACAACTTTAATACAACAAACATAGGGCTCTCGTAACAGGGATCATGCTGTAATATCCCCCATCACATAAGTTGCTAGAAGGGAAGCCTTCAACATAAATTTGTCATTTGGGCAAAGAGGAAAATGTTTGGGGGTAAATTTTTCATTTTTTTGACTTAGGAGATACAAGTAAATGTGTCCCACGCTCAAATGGGGGCCACATGGAGGCAATATGCACCCTTAGAGGGAGATAGTATGATACTAGTGGGAATTGGGGGCCACCAAGGAGCATGCATGGACTAGGAGCATATACAGTAAAAAAGGGGGGCATTCCACATTATCCTTTGACTATTACACTTTAGAAATTATTCTCTCTTGCAACTGTTTAGAACAAGGGATGGAGTGATGTTGAGAATAAGGGTTTCAGGAAAAATCCACAACAATTTTAGAGAACTTCGAGTGTCTCCCTAGCTGGAAACCTGGGAGTCTATTCGAGGGCTTCAATAGGTGAAATCTTCAAAAAATCGAACCAACATTGCACACTTCTTGGGTGCATAGGCAGTGCGAATTGGTACTTAGTTGGGCCAGCTACAAGGAATTTTGTGAGTGGGAATTGTATGAGTAGTTATACATCAGAGTTGGAATTTTGGTGGTGAACATGGAAAATTTTAGGGGCGAATTTTCGCCATTGGGCGAAATTAAGGGGTTTTACATTTTTATTGGGCGAATATTTTGTATCACAGTATATTGTTACAAATCGCCTCAAATTTATTTTATAAAAAATTAGGTATGGGGGTTAGCGCACCTTATTCTAAGGGAGAGAGTAAAAAAAGTAAATTTATCCCTTGAAATTAGGAGCTACAACCTTCCATTCGCCCTAATTTTCAAGAGTAGGTATTTATGATAGTTATTTCGTCCTCCACATTCGGTGTAAAAAAGGTTACTTTCTTTCGTTTTCCCGTATTTCATGGTATTGGGTTTAATTTCGAGAAAATGACCTTATTTTTTGGAACAAATGGCCACAAAAGAATAATTCATTTTATTTAAAAATTCAAGTCTCTTATTTTCATGTTTATTTAGAGATTGAATAATCTTCTTGCCATATTCCAAGTTTGCATCTGTTTACTCATAATCATATAAAGAATAATGGAAAACATTTTTTTTTATATTTACTCCATAAGTCACCTTATATTTACGTGTAAATAAATAAAAATAAAAATAAAGTGGAGTATGGTAAATAAATAAAACCTCTTTTTATA
>APFE031111413.1:110399-128005 GCA_000404065.3 Pinus taeda
GAATAAGAAATAAATTTGATAGGCAAAAGTGGTAGAGAAAAGATTAATCTCTCCTACCTTGACAGAATTGGTGGTCAAGATCAACACCTACAAGAACTTTGTTGTGGAATATTATCAAAACTAATAGAAGGATATGAAAGAGTGTACAGTGAGAAACTTGACAAACATGGCCATTTGCCAAGATCTTACAAGATTTTATAATTCAGTGATAGATTCGCTATGACTTTACGAGATAATATAATCCAGTGAGAGAGTTGCCAAAAAAGTTATATATACATATTATATTATTGATAAAATCGCCTCCCATTTTTCCTATGTATCATGGGGATTCACCCATTTATTATACACATAAATTTAGGGTGGTTCTTAAAATTTTCCCTATTGGTGAATTGCATGGGTATTTGGGAATCATTTTGGTGTGACAAATTCCTCAATTTATTTCTTGTTGAATTTGGATATTCTTCATTTGTGGCATTGAGGTTTACTCCAACAAATAATTTCATCAGCAATACACACTAGTTGATTGGTTGGGCCACTTGCACCATTTGGAGGGATTCTACATTACTTGGAGCCAGACCAAACCCTTTTCGAGTTTTTGTGGGTTTTTGGAGAGGAGTCTATAGGTGGAATTCTAAGATGATATGAACAATATTTAGAGTAGAATTCCTAATTGTAGTTGGAAACCAACAATAGATTACTCACTGGGACATGCACCTTCCTCATCCTAGGCTATTCTTCACTTCGATCAAAGGAATATTTTTGGGTTTTTCACATCTTGCTTGGCAAGCTTAGGTTCTATCATTTCATCTTATTCTATGTACCCAAGATCTATATTATTAATATAATGACTCAGAGTAATTTTCTAGCCTCACTTGTGTGCTAATTTGTGGTTGTGTATTTATTTATTTTGTTGTTCCAAGTTACTATTTTGGTATGCATGATTAATTTTTCCATTAAGAATATTACAGTGGTATCAGAGCATGTTATTTTCCATCTATGGGAGAAGGAACTGGTCATGCCACCTTGTTTTGGTGGTGTGGACTTTCGCATAGGTAGTAGCCAAGGCAGAAGAGGATGTGGTAGAGGTTGGAGCCCTAACCCTTTTTATGAGACTAAGGTAGAACATGCAAGGGGGCGTGATAACTAGGATGAAAAGGCCATGGAGAACGTAGAAGAGCTTGAATAGGGGGGAAATGAGCCCAAATTAGCATAGTTGGCAAGGAAAAAAATTCTCATGATGGACATGCTAGCGCAATTAACTAGTGTTCATTTACAGAACCAGGGGAAGCAAGATAACAATGGGGAATGTGGATCCCAATCTGGAGAGGGGAGCCACACACATGGACACACTAACCAGTAGGACATTCCACACATAACATGCCATTCTAGCTGCCCACAATCCCTAAATTCATGGATGGACCCATGAGATAAAAAAATCCATTTTCAACCTTGATTAGGTCATTTGTAGATGTGATTGATGAGTATGATGCCTTGGACCCGAGGATTAAGATGACCATGAAATTTTGGGAGTTTTTCCACTTGAAAGAGAATCATAAAGTTAAGGCTAGAAAATCATATAGGGGAGGTTAGTAGACCTAGTACTTTTAGAGGAGAGTGGGGAAGATAACCCTCCCCAATAATGAAGGATCAACCATAAGTGCTACTAGGGAATGGGTGAAAAAGTTAGACACTTATTTCTAGCTAAACCCCATAAGGGAGGTAGATGCGATTAAGTTTGCCACCTTGCACCTAGATGGAGACACACAGGAATGGTGGTATCATGGGTTGATCACTCTGGGTCATGCTACCATTAATTCATACACGAAGTTCATGTGGATGCTAATAGAAAGATTTGACTGGAAGGACCTAAAGTTGCACTTCAAAAAGTTGGCACAATTGAGGCAGACATGCATTGTAGAGGCATATATTACGGAGTTCCAGAGGCTACCTATGATGGTAACTGGAATCTTGGAGGAGAGATTGGCCATGTTGTTCATTGAGGGGCCAAAAGACCCATTACATGGTTGGATGAGGGCCTATAAGGTTGTGACTTTGCATGATGCGATCACTAGGACTAGGGACATGCTGGACGCAGTCCCTAGGACAAAATTACCTCCCAGGCATACCTTTCCTCAGAAGGGTAAGGAAATTAGACCTCCTTAGAAGGAGTGGACAAGACGTGGGCAGATGGACGAGGAGATCAGGAGGGACCTCCAGAGGGGGAAACTATGTTTTACATGTCAAAAGCCTTGGGAATCAAGGCAAAAGTCTTCTCAGGCAAAGGTCCACTATATTGAGGTGTTTTATGATAGTGAGCCTAAGGAGGAGGGCGATCAGGAGTAGATAGGCAGAGAGGAGTACCATGATGCAAGGGAGTAGCTGCATTATCAAGCTTCCAAGGGGGGCATCATTACTTCCCTTACAAGAATTCCAAGATATCATACATTGCAGATTAGGGGCACTATTCAAGCTCAGAGAGTAACTTTTTTGGTGGATGGTGGGGCTACGCACAACTTAAGAGATGCATAACTAATAGACCAAAGGGTGTTGGAGACACAAAATTTTGAGGGATTCCTAGTTATAATACCAGAGAACCAGACTATGGAGTGCACCAAGATGATACCCAAGATTAGGTTTATGATGGGGAACTGCACAGTCATTGATCACTTCTTCATGGTGAACGTGCTAGACACTAATATGGTGTTGGGTGATCAATGGCTATACTCTATAGGGCACTACATTACAAACTATATGGCGATAAAAATGGAGTTCACAGGGCCGGATTGGAATAAGTTGGTGTTGAGGGGCATACATTCCTACCCACCTCAATTTGTGACAACTTACAATATGGAGGAAAATATGAAAAAGGGAGATATATCATGGGTAGCTGAGTGCAGGATTTCAGAGATAGGGACAGGGGTGCAAGCATGAAAACATCATATAGACATTTTAGCAGCCTTATAGAGACATCAGGCAAATTTTGGAGAGAGTTCCCTAGGCCATCCCCCAGAAAGATGGTTTGAGCATACTATTGATCTAGAGGAGTTGGTTCAAGTGATCATAAGCCCCCTACAAATATCCCAAGGCCTATTGGTATGAGATATAGAGGGCTATTTAAGAGTTATTAGCCTTGGGATACATCAAGTTGAGTTCTAGTCTTTCGCTTCTTCTTTGTTGTTGGTGAAGAAGAAAGATGGAACCCTCACATGTGCATTGATTACCAAGCTCTCAACAAGAGGATGATGAAGAAAAAGTACTCTATCCCAAGGATAGATGAGTTCATGGAAAAGTTGAGGGGATACAAGCGCTTCTCCAAAATTGACTTGCTCTTAGGGTAGCATCAGATTTAGGTGAGAGAGCAAGATATCGTGAAGACAACATTTCGATCTAACCAATGTGCTCGCAACCTTCCAGTCTTGCATGAACCATGTGTTTCACAAGAAATTGTGTAGATATGTATTGGTGTTCTTTGACGACATATTGATCTATAGTAGAACTTGGGAGGAGCACTTGCAACACTTGGAGGAAGTGTTGTGGATTTTCGAGGCGCAACAACTTTATGCCAAAACGTCCAAGTGCAAGTTTTGCCTCATAGAGATCTTTACTTCAGCCATGTGAGTGGAGAGGAGGGAGTATAGGTTTATTAAGACAAGATTCAGGGAATCTTGGATTTTCCAAGTCCTTTGAATGTGACATAGATGACGGTATTTTTAGGAATCTATACCTATTACAGGCGGTTTGTGAAGGGATTTTCTCAATTGGAAACACACCTTACAAACTTCATGAAGTAGGGGGATTTTGAGTGGTTATCCATGACACAAGAGGCCTTTGAGAACCTCAAGGTAGTAATGAGTTCATGCACCATATTAACATTGACATATTTTTCACAGTCCTTTGTTCTAGAGTGTGATGCATCAGTGGAGGGCATTGGAGCAATCTTGATGTAGGGTGGTCACCCCATTGCTTATGAGAGCCAGAAACTTCGTGAATATGAGAAACTGCACTCCATCTATGATAAGGAGATGTTTGCCATCATGCATGCACTGACCAAATTCAAACAATATCTGGTAGGGAACTAATTCAGGGTGAAGACATACCATAACAACTTGCAATTCTTCCTAAATTACAAGGAGCTTAATGACCCACAACATAAGTGAGTTAACAAGATCTAAGCGTATGACTTTGAGATAGAGTATGTCAAGGGATAACATAATATAAGAGATGATGTGCTATCTAGGAGGCTTACGACACTCTCTCATGGAAATCACCCAGGAATATAGGGTAGAACTTTTGGTGGAGTACTCCAAGAATCAGTAGACATGTGAGATTCTAGATGGCACATTTGGAGATGATAGGTACAAGGTGATGGATGAGTTGATATACTATAAAAAAATGATTTATTTGGTGTCAGCATCTTAGCTACAGGAGGAGATCATGCAGGCAACCTAAGATTCATGTCTTGCAGGACACCTCATGTTTCTCAAAACCTACAGGTCTACCAGGGAGTGATCTATATAGAGTGGCCTAAAATGTGATGTCTTGAGGTATGCGCAAGAGTGCAATAGATGTCTGAGGAACAAGGTGGAGTAGAAACATCCAGCCAGGTTGCTCTAGCCTCTTCCTATTCCAGAATAGAAGTGGGAGAGTATCTCCATGGACTTCATCACCGAGCTTCCAACTTTTTAGGGGCGATAATATACACACACACACACACACACACACACACACACACCACACACACATATATATATAAATAATGAGTTTGTGGACAGGTTGACCGAGTTCATCCACTTTTTCATTATTCCATCTAGGTTGTCAGCTTCGCAGGTGGCTGAGCTCTTCTTCAAGGAGGTGTTTAGGCTACACTAGCTCCATAAGACCATTTTTAGTGACAGGGACAATAGGTTCATGGGGGGATTTTGGTAGGATCATTTTAGACTAGTGGGGACTGAACTTATGCCCAACATAAGTTACCACCCTCAAACCGATGGGAAGATCGAGATTGTGAACAAATGGCTAGAGGGTTACCTGCGCAACTATGTAACAAGGCAACGATAGGCATGGGTGAAATGGCTTCATCTCTGAGAGTATTGCTACAATATGACATATCACATGTCCATTAGGATGACCCTATTTAGAGCACTCTATGCCTATGAGGCTCTATTGTTTGCTAACATGGTGTTTGGGGATAATAGAACCACCGGGTGATGGGTTGGATTCAGGAGAGCTAATATATCCTCAGGGCTCTCACGGATGCCTTGTAGAGAACACATAATCAATAGAAGGTGTATGCAGACCCTCACCATATGGAGAGGAGATTTGAGGAGGGAGACTAGGTGTACCCATGCTTGCAACCATATTGACAGTCTACACTTAAACAAAAGGTGGTTGAGAATCTCAAGCCCCGATTTTATGGGCCTTATAGGGTGATTAGATGAGTAGGGGAGGTGGAATATGATTTGGATATTTCCCCTGGTAGCAAAGTGTAAAACATATTTCACGTGTCCCTGAAGAAGGCACTAGGCTAGCAGGTGAAAACCACATCGGAACTACCATAACTTGATGACAAGGGGAATTTGGTGTTGGTTCCTGAAGTCATCTTGGAGGCGAGGGAAAGGAAGCTCAACAATAGGGTTATCAGGGAATTCCTTGTCAGGTGGAAGGATTTCCACTGGAGGATGCTACATGGGAGGGGGAGCAGGTACTATAGCACCCAAATTTGCAGTTGCTTTAGGAAAAGTAAAATTTGGTGGGGAGGACCGTAATATCCCCCATTACATAAGTTGCTAGAAGGGAAGCCTTCAGGCCAATTCTTTCACTAGGGAAAAGAGGCAAATATTTAGGGGTAAATTTTGGCATTTTTAGACTTAGGAGATATGGGTAAATGGGTCCCACACTCAAATGGGGGCCACAAGGAGGAAATACACACCCTTACAAAGATATAGTGCGATCTTAGTGGGAAGTGGGGGCCACCAAGGAGGAAACATGGGCTAGGAGTATATAAAGACAAAAGGGGGGAATTCCACATTATCTTTTGACTATTACACTTCAAAAATTAACCTCTCTTGGAGCCGTTCAATGAAATATTTGGAATGCTCTTGAGCACAAGGGTTTCAGACCAAATCCACACTAGTTTCATATAACTTTGAGTGTCTCCCTAGCTATAAATTTGGGGAGTCTATTGCAGGGATTCCATAGGTTGACATGTTTAGAAAATTGAACCAACAATGTGCACTTCCTGGGTGCAAATGCAGTGCAAATTGGTACTCAGTTGGGTTAGATACAAGGGATTTTGTGAGCAAGAATCGCAGGAGTAGCTCTGCATGTCAAAGCTAGAATTTTGGTCATGAATTTTAGGGGTATTTGGGAAGCGTTTTGGTGGAATAAATTCCTAAATTTTTTGTAATGCGTGGGGCTATTTGAGAAATCCTAAGAAGGAATAGGAGTTGAATAGATTAAAGGCTTAAGGGCTTAAGGAATTTGGGTGTTCTGAAGGAAAATTATTATTGAATTGGGAGATTCTTTAGTTGGGGAATTGAGGTTTACTCCAACAAAGAATTTTATAAGCAATACACACTAGTTGATTTATTGGGCCACTCACACTAGTTGGAGGGCCTTTATATTACTTAGAACCAAACCAAACAATTTTTGGGTTTTTGAGAGGATTCAATGGGTGGAATTTCAAGGTGATCCAGGCAATCTTTAGAGAAGAAATTATCATTTCAGTTGGCATCGATTAACAAATTACTCACTAGGTAGAGCACTTCTCATCCTGGGCTATTCTTCACTTGGGTCAGAGGCATCTTTCTAGGTTTTTCATAGCTTGCTTGGAAAGCTCAAGTTCTATAATTTCATCTCATTCTATATATCTAAGATCTATATTCTTAGTATAATGGCTCAGAGTATTTTGATGGCATCACTTGTGTGCTAATTTATGGCCGTGTATTTATTTATTTTTCTATTCTAAGTTACTATTTTGGTATGTACTATTAATTTTTCCATTAGGAATATTACAACCCTTACAAACAACACATGAAAATCAATATACCCTTGAACAAGACACACTTGACTTACTTATTGATGTAGAAATTTCATAACCTTTTCAGTCCACGTGCCTTGAACACCTGGTAGTTCCTTTGCCACCTTTACTTGCAGATGCTATTGTTGCTCCCATACCTATGTGACTACTTCTCACAAGAAGGTCTGCAACTTTAGATTATCTTGTATCTTCGGTTCATCAAATATGCCTCTTATCAATGCCACTTCTCCTCCAATGCCACTGAACTGAGGCTTCCTTCTAACAATGCCTAACTACTCCTTAGATCACTATTCATAGGGTCTTATCAACTGCCTTCCCACAATTCATTTTTAGGCCCCAAAGATGACTGTTCACGTGCTCCTAAGTCTTCCCTCTAGCTATCCCCTTGCTACTCCAAGATACCAGCACTTAGGGTCTTCTAGATCAACCCTTCTAACACTCCTCGAGCTACTCCCAAATGATTGTACTTAGGGCACACTTGGCAGCCCACACACCTGTGAATTAAACACATCAAATATCATAGAACTTAGGGCCAAGTAACACGTTGTCGAAACACATTTTGGACAAACCTTTAACCCTCCAACTCAACACTTTGCTCCAATGAATCTGCTACAACATTACCCCTTCTTTCCTTCACTGTATTAGCCCTACTTTGTAGCATCCTTGGTAAAAAATCCATGTAATAAAGTTAATAGAGGAAAAATAATAACCAAGATCACAGGACACATATTCCAAGCTGAATGTTTGGAAAAGACACAGTGATGGGGATCACTTGTGATTAATTAATGACTATGGAAATTGGCAAAGGCAATAGCAAAGACTTTGAAAAGGAAAAGTGACATTTATAGGCATTTTATTTATGAAAATAATCGAAAATATGAGAAAAGGGAGGTGAAAGGTCACAGGTTGCATGTGAAGAGGAAATTGGAGGAAAATAATGGAAAATGAAGAAAATAAAGGCCTCATTAATAAAAAGGCTTCTGAGGATCAATTTGTAGCTTTTTGTCAGTTCATTTTTGGAGCTCTCTCATTCTACTATCTCTCTCTCTCATACTCTTGGACAATTAGAGTTTTCTTGGAGCACTCTTGGAGGAGTGTGGCATACTTGGGATTTGGAGAAAGAAGGAAGAGGAAGGGCATGAAATCACAAGGGGACAACGAGATCAACAACTAAAACGAGTTTTCCTTGCAGGTATCGAATTGATGTGTGCTTTCCTTGCTAGTTTTGATATGCATGGTACATGCATGTCGTTTCTTGGTTATGCTATGTCATTGGAATGGAGGATTGCCTAGATTGGCAGTGGTTCTGCCTAGCCTTTCCATTTCCTAGATATCCATGGTGTTGTGGGATTATTTCCTTTTGTTTTCTGGTTGGTTCTTATGTTCCTTATGGTTTTGGGTTGAGTTACTAGTTCCTGGAGCCTTGGTTGGACAAACGCTCTATAAGCCTTGTAACAACTTGGGTTGTGTTACTAGTTCTGGAAGCCTTAGTTGGACAAACACTATGGAACCCTTGGTGGGTTGAGTTACTATTCCTAGAAACCTTGATTAGACAAAATATCTAGAGCTCTGTAGCAGCTATGGGTTGAGTTAATAGTCCTAGAAGCCTTGGTTGGAACAAACGCTCTGTAACCCTCAACAACTTAGGTAGAGAACGATTTGGTGATGGTTAGTGATGTTCGACCGTGAGGTGGAATCACTGGTTGAGGGTTGAGGTGGTTTGGCCTCTTGAAGCTTTGGTTTGGTTTTGTTTGATTTATTTCATGAGATCCCACATTCATGCTTGGAATATGATGCCGAGGGTGATTGGCTAAAAGAAATATTTGGTTCAAACCAATCTATGGCCGGGTGATATGTGGAAGTCCCTGACTTGGTTGGATTATATATTATTAAGATCTTCCTTTCATTAGTTATTTTATGAGTAAATGTGCTAGCCATTATGTAGAGTTAATGGTTGTTTCCTCATTGATATATCTCTGGTTATTTACTGGTTTTAAGCATGTTTTATGATAGTTATGATGTATGGCTCTCATCATGTTTTAGTTAGTATATGACATGTTAATTAATGAATGACCTAATAGATATCAATGAAACTATTGTGAGGAGATATCAGTCCTCTTTGACAATTCTCATATAAGTATGAGATCCCTATTTTCAGATTTGTTGTTATTACCTATAGATTTCATGTTTATGATATGTTTGATGAAATGCCTGTCATGGCTAGTAGGGGTCATATCAAGTACTTTTTCAAGTGTTTTCATTATTAACCCCGTTTCAATGTTATTTATCATTTCTGGAAGTTTCATGAAGTTTTGGGAAGTGGCCTGGGCCTTGGCTCTGAAAAAGTGGAATTGAATCTAGGTCGCTGGCACTGAACTGCTTGAAAAAGGCCACAAACGCATGGATGCCCCGTTGTGGGAGCGATTGGAGGGTACCATTCACATTCATGCCTTGTCATGGGAGTGACTGATGTTGTAGGTAAGTGAAAAATCAAGTTCTCTCAGGGGTTGGACACCTCAAGGGGTTGGTTGATCCTGAAGGTTCTGTAGCTTCTGAGGAAGGTCAGATTGGTCTTGTCATGTCAAATCCACTTCCTTAACTACACATGGGGAGTTGAATCATATCATAGTAACTCTTCGTCACATGTTTACCCCAGTGGAATGGTTAACTTGAGTAAATGTGGGAGTAGGGTGTTACATACACTGTGCCATTTAACTCACACTTCTATAAAACCTTTGAAGCCGATGTCGACCCAATTCAAGACATACATATACACATAAAATCCATGCAAGACACTTAAAATATGCAGGCCAAATCACAGGCATATGTCTCCTTTTTAGGGTCTCGACCCTCTATCCCATGCAAAAAAAATTAGAGCAATGTTTTCTATACTTTTGAATAGAATTTACAAGGTCTGCATACCATATAAGGAAGCCCTGAAAAAATCAATCACAAAAAGTAACTTCTAAACATGCTAGAACAAACTTCCGACTAGGGTCAAACTTCACAAGAATAAACCTCCATAAACTTGAGCTAAATTAGCCTTCATTTCAAACTTGAAACAGACCATCCATGCTCCAATTTCATCTTTCTTTTGGATTTTCAGCCAACTGAGGTATTTCACCTTCTCTTGGGGAGATATGTCTTGAGGAAAGATTCTCATTCTGATGCTCCAACGAGCTCCTCATTCATCCCTTCTTAAAGTGTTCTATGGTGGTGTCATTTCTCAATAAGGGTTGTGTCTTGTAGGTCAGGTCCACTTGATCCTACATAAACAAACCCCACTAACCATAAGAGATATTTTTTTTTATTGGTTCTTTTCCCAAACCATTGAAGCTCTAGGTGCCCCTTAGGGCTTCAAGGGCTCTCCTTATGCTTTCAATGATTAAACTATTATTTTTTCCACTTGGTTTCTTTGCCCACAACTTTGGGTACAAATCCCACCACTTGGGTTCATGGTCCACGAAGTTTATTTTTCATGGGTCAAATCCTCACAAACCCAGTACCCTAGGGGTTGTGGGAGTACCTCTCAAGATACACATTTCAACAAAATTTGGGTTCATATGATAATTATAATATAATAAGGTCTTATCATACAATGTCTCACATATCTCATCATATGCATCATCACATGTTTTTTATATACTTTACGACATATTTTATTTAAAAGAAAAAAAGGTAGAATGATTACTATGTAATTCCATTTAGTACCATTATTGCACAACCATCTAATCTGTAACATTAAGATGCAAAATTATATAGTCAATGCATGCAGAGTATATGACCCAAATCTTGTTTGATTTTCCACTAATTTGTACAAATAATGGAAGGATAGTGTAATATGGTTCCCATTTCGCAAAAACCAAGCTTCCACTCTAAGTTTACGACATACAAACATGGGAGGGCCCATCAACGAGATTGAACCAGAGAGCTTCAAAGGTACCAAAATTGTAGTGAGAGAAATTATTGTCGAATCCGATAGGTTAGGCTACATTGAAAGGTTTCACGATTCAAATATCATAATTTAATTAGATTTTGCTGAAACCTTTGATGCAACCAATGCCCAAGTGCAATAGATGTAAAATTAAGTTACCAAGGATTTTATCAGTCAAATTAGTAGGATTCCTTCTCTAGGTGAGATGTGTTACAAGAACTTTCATGTTTCAAACAACAACATGGTGTGATCTTTAAATATTACTTCACCACTACTTAATTTACAGAAGGAAGTGTAGAGGAGTGCTTTGGTGTATCCATGGGACAAGGTTTCACTCATCGTGCAATGATTTATCACATGTTAGGAGAATTACAACATAATATATAATATCATATTCATCTCCTCATGCATCTAAGAGGGGATGCATTGTTAAACATGCCTTTCTACCTACTCAAGAGTTTAACGAAAATGGCTAAAGGTGTGGAGAAGAAGAAAAATCCTAAGACAATGTTATATCACAAAGAGTTTATCAAGATTCTGATTATAGCCAAGCTACAACAATAAGAAATTTCATTTTTGGAATTTTCATAGTGGATTAAAACTCAGGTGAGAGCAAGTAAGCATTGGGTTAGGGTTTAACCACTCATAGCCAATCTAGCCCAACCTCAACCACATGTTGCTGCAACTTCAAAACCCTAATAATTAGTACAAACATCAATGAGGTCTAAAGGAATAACAAGGGAAAAAATAAGAGGCTTTGAAGTCATCATTGAAACTGAAAAGGTCAAGGAATAAGAGATTAAGATAAACATGGACAAGGGGGTTGGCTAAACTAACAATGATTTAAGACTTGAGGAGGACCTCGAGGAACCTTTATTGTACACTCACGATGATGTAATACTCGAGGAGGTGCTCAAGGAACCCATATTGCAGACATCAATATCCCTGCAAGTTCACTTAGATTTAATGGAAATAGATTTACAATTTGTATCATGATTAGCAATAGACGAACCTAGTTGTAGAAGGAAGGGAAAGGCTACGAAAGGTAAGCTACAATTAGCTCCAAAACCATTTCATTTTTCTAGCCTTAGTTACTAGGCACTCTTTAAGCAAAACAAAATATTAGTGTTATAGAATAATAAACTACGGAATAAACTACATAATAGTTGGATAGAGATAGGAAGAATGGAAAGGCTGTCAAGAGCTATTGAAGAAGAGGAAACATCACAACTCAAGGAAAATAATTATGTTGAAACCCATGTCAAAGAAGCCCACTAATTTATTAATATTATATTAGATGACATCATCACCAATACAAATGATTTTCTTCAGCTTAAGCAAGACCACCCACAATGGAGAAAAAAATATGAAATGTTTGATTTGGGAATTACTGATAAGGAATCTCATCATCAAATTTTGGAGAAATTAAAACAATGATGGTTCTCTGTGTGTTTGCTGCAAGGGAAAAAATGGGAGGTAAGAATTAATAAATACAAGGATCAATTAGAACAAGTCCAAAAATAACAAGGCAAGCTTGTGAGATTGCCTCAGAACAATCCTTTGCAGAGGATTTTCAAGGGTTTACTCGAATCGACTATATGATCAATGGAACACCTTTAAACTAAAGCAAATAACATCTAGACAACCACATGAGGTGAAACAACCTCATGATTTGTTGGATATGTTTCTTTATGCTTATCTAGAAACCAAAATTTATTTTGTGAGATTTACCTCTTTAATTTATTATTGTAAGTTAATGGTCATTGGAACCCTAGTCCCTATGTTGGGGATGTCCAACCTCAGGCTTTCACTTCACACATCCTTGGCCTGGTTAAGTGGGGTAAATAGGTTGAATTTTATGGGCAAACTGAATATGAGACAAGTTTGCAGGTAAGGAATGGGTACCCTTTACCTCACATCATATCCATGATTTAGGAGATTCTATTATCATCAAGCACCACCAAATATATACTATTACAAAGTATAGAGAAACAACAAGAACCCATTTGGTGGAGGAATCTTCTTTTTATCTCTCATGACATATCCGAGAGTCTTCCCAATTACTTGAGGAACATAAATCTTGTTGGCTACCCCTACTTTAGCTTGGCCCTTAATAGGGAAATACTCTACACAAAGTCTCTATTTAGATATGTCTCCAGATGGGTCATGTCACGTTTTCATTTTCCCATCATTTGGTATTCTAGTCGTTTCTATAGAGCACTTATGGTATGGAATGAGAAAGAGGAAATAACTCATTGGCTGCAACTAGATAAAACCCTAGCATATTACAATGAAGGGGATTCTTGACACTTAACATCCTACTAGGGTGAGATACATGTAAGAACTCTATAGAAAAATTGGGTTGCATGTCAAATCAAGTATGGGAGATGACGAGTCCCCATTTTAACTATGTTTTGATGATTAAAAACTTCCTTTTTTGCTCTAATCTACAACAATTTTGCCCTTGTTTACTCTTAATTATCATGAGTTTTTCTAAGGTATACAATTTCCATGTCTTTCTCTTATTTTCCTTTGTATAATTGGCATTGAATTGCGTTTTAGATTTTAATAAGACCACTATATATATTATGTGTACCCCTATGATTGGTTGTGACTCAATGGTTCATCACTAACCTTGAATTTCTTAAATATTCCTATTGCTTTCAGGGCTATTTACCTCCTACCTTTGAGTTGAGAGATGAAACTCCAAATTCTGATAATAGGATTTGAGGAATGAAAGGACTTCATTTGATTAATGTTGATCATCAAAACACTAGAAGGAATTTTTTTCCCTAACTAAGTTTTCATACAACACGTGGAGAGATCCATCTTTGATCAAAGATTTGAGGAGGATAGACTATGTGCATCTCAATAGTTTTTTTTAGTTGAAAAGTGACATGCTCATTCCTTCATACCACACACATGAAGATTCCTATTGTTTATTATTTAATTAAAAAATGGTGCACTTAACCCTCCACACTATATATGAAATAGGGGATCAAATCTATTTGGACATAACCACAAAACCACAAGAGAAATGATATGAAATCATAGCCTAGCATATTGAAGTAAATAATGATGTTATTGGTTTGGAACCACCTGAGTGGATACTTGAGCCAATCATGGGTATAACCCTAGTTTATTTTTACTTTTGTGTTTTAACTTATCTCGAGATTTGAAGAACTTGTCATTCCATATATGGAATAGATAGGTTCTCTCATAAACACACACACACATTATGGCATAGGTTACGAACTATGGTTTCCATACTAAAAGATCAAACATATGTTAAAATTGTGTTTTCCAATCATGATAGAATTTTCTCATGGTTTGATGGTGGAAATATACTATGACATCATTTTGGCGATCTTGTGAATTTGGGAATACACCGTACCTCGAGTAGGGCTTGCTTTAGGTGAGGGGTTGTGCCACATTTACTTTCCATAATTATGATCCAGGTGGATCTCAAATGGCTCAAAAATCAAAGTCCTCAAATCTTAGCGAGACTAGCACCAGATCGAAGAGCTCGTCACAATATTTCCATTGGCATAAACGATGCCTCAATCTGAGTTCATATGCAAAAGTTATTGCCAGTCAAAGTTTATGGGTTTACTAACAAAAGTCAAAAGGTCAAAGTCAAAGTCAATATGACACGAGGCCATATGACCACACGAAACACGACATCCCAAAAAACACGCCCCATGGACCAATGATGAGCTACCATGTGGCATGGTTGGAATGCAACATGACCCTACAGGATGGAGACATTTGTTAGAAGCTGATTGGCCATGTGGCCCAGTCATAGGGCGCCACATGGCCCAATAAGAGTGTGCCACATGGTCCTGTAAAAGGCCAATAGGTGGCCTTTCTAGATTGATAAAATTATCGCTGCAGGTTTCGACCATGGGTCGACCTACGGACCTCCCATCCAAAGTTCCAATGGATAACCATTGGGCTAGTCACATTATTTCAAAATTATATTACAAACAAAACCTGTCGTAACAGGTTTTGACCAATGACAAAAATAGGGAGACCGCCAGATCTGCTAATGACCCCCATACACTACTTAGAAACTAGGACCATGGATTACAATGGCTGCTATGATATTCACTGGACAATCAACGGTTATAAATGATGAACCGTTAGCGGGATTGGCGGCTAGCAAACCCAGCCTGGCCACGATTTTCCAAACATATATAATTGTGTGGGTTTTAATGGTGAACCAACTGTTATGTTAAATATGGACAACGATTATTGTTCAATGTGACGGTGTTAAAATTGTACACCATTCAATGATTACCGTTCAATCGATGGTTTAAAAAAAAACCAACATTCGATACGGTTCTACGGTTATTAATATAATGGGAAGTTTTTAAATGGTTTGACACCATATTATATGGCTTATATAAAACAAAACATTATGTGGGGGAGGTCCATGGGTTTGAACTCAAGACCTGGGAAATCTATTTTAAATCACCAACCAATGTGACATGGCAGGGGGGCATTAGAAACTCCCAACTCGTAGATACTTAAACGTTGCCCAATGCATTCGACAGGGGGAGCTAAGAAGAGAGGTTGATGGGCGAAACCAGGGCGAGGACAGAACAACATGGAGGGAACTTGAAGAATATGGGAACTTGGAGGCCAAAGGAAACTTGCCGATGGGACCCTATAGCATGCAAACCGAGAAATATATCTCAGGGGACTATTCCCTGAAATATTCCCAAAATATTTTTTTTAGATGATGCTGAGGAATTTTGAAGATTATCTGGGGTCCAAGGATGACAATGGTGGAATATACCTGAGTTTATACTCATTTTACTTAAAATTTTGCAAGGATTTAATGGTGTAGTTAGATTTGGGATCTGAGGAGTAGATCTTAGGGCTCATGGTAGGAGCCTGCATTCTTCATTAATTGCTAGACACGAAGTTTGAGACAACAATGCACCTTTTAGAAGTAGGTCATGTTTACAATCAAAAGTTTCAGAAGGATGATACAGACAAACTGATGTTATGATTGCTTGTTTTGAGAAGGTATAATGATGTATTTTTCTATGTATTTATTTTCATTTTTGCTGAGATGAATGAAGACGCCTCCCCACTATTGAAGCAGGGTCCAAAGATGTAGTCCACACTAGATGAAATCTGTTATCAAAATTTTGTGTGCATTGTCTTTATGGTCTCCTTTATGTTGCTTCTTCTTTAAGTATTTACACATATGGTTCTTATATCCTCTTTCATGCAATTATGAAAACATCAACGAAGAGAATATCTTGGATCATGCTGGTATTAGAGGCATACCAGATCAAATTAGTAGCTATCACAGCTAAAAAATTTCTTGCAGTGTTAATTCTTTGTTGTTTAGTATATTTGTTTATTTGCATTTTCCTTCATTTTTCTAATATGTTGTAGAATAAATTATATAATGGGTTGTTATATGCTTATATGCTACAAAATCATTGTAGTGTTGCTATAGACTTAGTTTATTAATGAATCAAGTTGCTCTTAAATTGGCACTTGGTATGCATAACTATATGTAAACTTGTGAATCATTTTTTCTTGGGTTTTGATATTTGAGGTGCCACTAACCAGTTGAATAAGTAGGTACAATATTGATTCTTTTAATGCAAGTTTTATTTTTAGAACATTAGAATTGTGGTACAATGTATGGAATTAGTTAGGGCATGCATAAATGTCTTACTTCTATGTTGCCTGCATGGGGTGCCTCACAAGTCTTTAACGTTGGTTGAGAAATTAAATGATTGTGTTTCTATCAAACTATGTTAGGATCAAGACAACTTGTATAAAAAACCTATTAAGAAGTCTTCTTCCAAAAAATCAATAAAACTATCTTCATTACTATCTATATAATGACATTATGTTTGAATAAAATGGCTAGCCTCCATGCTTAGTTTAATTGAGTAACTAGAGAGTTGAGGAGCACTTTTTATGGTTTAACGTAGATTGCAGATTGCATCAATTATGATTGTTTTGTTTATTTGAACGATGGATTAATGAAGTTTGCAAGTTTTGTTTTAATGATTTCTAGCTAAATGATCAACCCCTTAGATACAAAAAAATTCTAGAAGGATTAGTTTCTTGTTTGCATAACAACACATTAATACTATTTTTCCAATAGTTGAATGCACTACTACTTGAGACAAAGAACTAAAAAATTCTAATTACAAGAAGCTAAACCAAGACTAATAATCAACATGTTAAAGTTGTCAAAATCCTCTAAACATTAGAATCCCCCTTCGGTTATTTGACTCTATATGTTAACAATTTACATTTCTCGAAACAATGTTGAGTCTCTTATTGATGATCAATTTACTCGTGCAATCCACTTCATACTTAAACAACATTCCTACTTTTAGAATACAATCTGATTACTAATATTTTCAACATTTATATTGATGTTAGTTGTCTATCAGGGAAAATTTTAAGAACCCCCCCTAAATTTATAAATATAATAAATGGGCGAATCTCCATGGTATATAGGAAAAATGGAAGGCGATTTTATCAATAATATAATATGTATATATAATTTTTTGGCGAAATCTCTCACCAGGCATGGCGAATATTTTACTCAATTATAAAATCTTGTAATATCTTGGCAAATCTTTCACTAAA
>APFE031111413.1:133584-176367 GCA_000404065.3 Pinus taeda
CATACCTCTTTTATAAATATGGTATTGGCCCATAGGATTCACTTAAATAAAACCTATTCTTGAAAATGGGCGAATGGATTCACTTAAATAAAACCTATTCTTGAAAATGGGCGAATGGAAGGTTGTAACTCCTAATTTCAGGGCTAAATTTACCTTTTTTACCCTCTCCCTTAAGATAAGGTGGGCTATTTGAGGTGATTTGTAAAAATGTACTATGATACAAAATATTCGCCCACTAAAAATTTAAAACCCCTTAATTTCGCCAAATGGCAAACATTCGCCCCTAAAATTATCCTTCTTGTCTATCTATTTTTATTTTATTTTATTGATTTATTTTAGATAACTTTTATTCAAATTTCATTTATCCTAATTAATATATCTTTATTTATTTCAATTTTCATTACATAGCTTGAACATGTTTTATATGAATAATTTTTATTCATTTACATCTTATTGTAAATAAAAAAACCATAAAAACAATATTTTTATGACAAAGTTTGATCTCGCAAAACTTAAAAGTGTTGAGATTAAGAAAATGATTCAAATTGTGACAAGAACTTATGATTACATGGTCTTATTGCATAACTCCATACTATTAAATGTATGCTTTATAATCCATCAGTACTAGAATTTTGAATTCTCATCACATAACTAACCATGGTTCCACCCTCCACTTTTCCAATACAAGACTTTTACGAGGGAGCTAGTGTTAAAGAGAATGTTTATAGTGGTCATATTTGGAAGTTTATTACTGTACTACTTTATGTAACAACTTAATAATAAAGTTATTAAGTCAAGTCATGGCATAATTTTATATTATTAATTGTGAAATTAAAAATGGGGTATATTATAGGGTATATTATATAACTTTGATTATTAGTTACACTTTTCACCCATGTATTGTCTTACGACGTCATATCATTTAATTTATTTAATAAAAAAATAATTCTAAGTGTATATATAAGTTATGAGTTATGTCATGGCATAATTTATATTATTATTTTTTTGGTTGGATATTGCAATGAGTTTTTGGTCAAACTCCTATTAGATTGGGTTTGACCACAAAAATTTACAAATTTTTTTATAACATAAAATATTATTGCCAAATATAATCTATTAATAATTATTTCTATGTTGCAATACAAATAATGTTAATTTACAAAATTTAATAATGCATTTAATTACAATTTAAAATTAATCTAATTATAACATTTTAAAATTTTAAATCTTTGTATTTTTATTGTTTTCTATTTTAAATTAGCTATATTTAAACTAAGGGGTAGGACTGACTACTATGTAGCCCTTGTTAGTTGTGAAAGTTAAAAACTGGATATTACATTTTGATTAGTTAGCTACACCTGTCACCTATGTATTATGTCTTATGACATCATATTATTTAATAAATATACCTAAGCGAGTTGTTTTTAGTGAGACTTTTTGTAAGCTTTTCTGGTGGGTTTTTCCGGTCTAATTTCTCTAAAATTCGGTAGGATTTTATTGAAATCACAAGCTTGATAGGCAATCCCTACACAATCAAAGTGTCATAGGGGTTTTTCAGGGTGCTGCATCCATATATATAGTCAAAAAACCAGTTTAAATAACACAAATCAAGATTTCACCTCAAAGTTTTTAGTGGGATTCTAGCACTGGAAAGTCCAAAAAGTTGCACTAAAGACAACTCCATATCTAAATGTATATATATAAAATAAAAATATCCAAGTATGTATATATATTTAATAAAAATATCCAAATATATGTATGGGAGGCACGGTGAAATAGAGCCTTAAGGCATATTGACAAAACAATGAAAGAGAAAGAGAATCTTAAGGGATTACAGTATATACAAATTTGAATATACTTAGGAGAGAGGTTGATGTTTGACAAAAATGTGATGGATTGAAATAAAGATATATATATAATATATATATATATATATATATTATATATATATATATATATTATTTTATTTTTTATTTTTTGTATTGGTTGATTTATAGGTTTGAATTTAGAATTTCATGGACATGGTTTCTCATTATTAAGGTGATCAACAATCAAGCTATCCCTTGTGGGCAACATAAAAATAATTTTTTACTTATGTTAACCAATTAAAAAAAATAGGATAATCATGATATTTAAGCGATTATATGGAGAAAAGGAAGGAGATGCCCACAATATTAATTTTTTACTAATGTAAGACAACAATTTAGAATTTAGATGAAGTATAATGAAAATGTGGTGTTTGTAAGTCTAGTTTATCACTATCACAATTGGTCATTAAAATGATGGGGAGAGAAAATGGATGAGATGCATAGATTATTAATTTAAGTAAATATGAGAACAATTTACACCTATGAAAAACACTGAAGATGTCGTGTGTGAGCCTAATTTACCACATTGTGGCAAGTCATCAAACATATGCACAAGGTTGCAGAGGGTCACGTCAAGCAAAAGTAGGGTTCTAAAGGGTGTTATTGTAACATAAAATGGGCAAGTCATTTTTTTTGGCAATATTTGTGCAAAAATTATAACTTACGTGTCATTTCAAAACTTCCAATCTAGCGAGTCTTGTAAATTTGGTCATATTCCTCGCATGATAATCTTACCAAATCCTTCCCTCATTCCCTGCCATTCTCCTCTTTTAGTCAAAATTGATTTTATTTTATTTTAAATTGTTTATTTTAAATAAAAATAAAAATATTCCTCGTATGATAATCTTGGAAAATCCTTCCCTTATTTCCCAAAAAAATTACCATTCTCCTCTTGGTTAAAGTTAATTTATCTTTATTTAAATGATTTATTTTAAATAAAAACTTAAAATGTATGGTGTAATTATTTAGCCCAACCCTCTTTTTAAATTTGTTGTCTAAGAGCTTATTATATGCCTAAAAAGTCCAAGCCAAATTTTTTTTATTTAAATTATTTATTTTAAATAAAAATAAAAAAAAATCAAAATTTATGGTTTAATTATCTAGTTCTACTTCTTTTCAAATCCTAGGCACCTTCGCAAATCTTAATCTTGGACATATTTTCAAGTTTGGGGTCCAAGAGCTTAGTATATCTCTAAAAATCAAGCCAAAGCCAATTCACTAAGTCGAGCCAAGGACAATCCACCGACCTCTTTTCAAATCTTGTATCCAAGAGCTTATTATATCCCTACCTCTTTCAAATCTTGAACATATTTTCAAATCTTTTGTCGAAGAGCTTATTATATCCCTATAAAGTCAAGAAGCCAGTCCATTAGTCAAAAGTCAAACTCCTTTTAAATCTTGGAGAACAAGTCATAAGTCTAACATGCCCGTCTTTTCAAAACTTGTGCCCAAGAGCTTATTATATCCCTTCAAACTCAATCCAAAACCAATCCACTAAGTCAAATGTCACCTCATATGTCTAGCATGCAAAAACCAATCCAAGTCAAAAGTCAACCTCTTTTTAAATCTTGGAAATCACACCATAAATCTATCTTTTCAAATATTGTGTCCAAGAGCTTATTATATCCCTTGAGTCAAACCAATCCACTAAGTAGAAGATCAACTCATAAGTCTATCTTTTCGGTCCATATTTTCAATCTCTTAAGTCTATCTTTTCGAAACTTGTGTCCAAAAGCTTATTATATCCATCCAAAGTCAAATTTTGTGTCTAAGAGCTTATTAAATCCATAGAGCCAAAACCAATCCACCAAGTAGAATGTCAACTCTATGTCTATCTTTCCAAAGTTTGTGTCTAAAAGCTTATATTCCTCATAAGTGGAGCCAAAATCAATCCATTAAGTCGAATGTCAACTCATGAGCTTATTATATCCCTTCAAAGTCAAGCCAAACTTTGAAGCCAAAATCAATGCATTGAATGGAATGTGAACTCATAAACTCGTGAGCTTATTATATCCCTCCAAAGTTAAGCCAAAATCAATGCACTTAGTGGGGCCAAGTTGTCTGCAAAAAGCACACATACAGTGGACCGCTCTCCTCATGACGAAAAAAAATGCTTATTATATCCCTCCAAAGTCGAGCCACAATCAGCGCACTAAGTGGAACCTCCAAAGTCAAGCTAAAATCAATGCACTAAGTGGAACCTCCAAAGTCGAGCCAAAATCAATGAACTAAGTGGAACCTCCAATTTCGAGCCAAAATCAATGCATTAAGTGGAATTCCAACTCATAAATAACTCATATATCCCTCCAAAGTCGAGCCAAAATCAACGCACTAAGTGGAACCTCCAAAGTCAAGCCAAAATCAATGCACTAACTAGAGCCTCCAAACTCGAGCCAAAATCAATGCACTAAGTGAAATGTCAACTCATAAGTTTCAACTCATAATCTAAGTGGAATGTCAACTCATAAATCTTAACTCATGAACAAAATCAACTTATAAGATAAGTGGAATGTCAATTCATAAGTCTAACAAAACCAAAACCAAAAACAAAATGTCAACTCATAAACAAAGTCAATAAGTGAAATGCTAACTCATAAATTAAGTGGAATGTCAACTCATAAGTTTAACTAGACCAAGGATGGAATGCCATTCCATAAACAAAATCACTAAGCAAAATAACTTATAAGTCTAACGAGACAAAAAAATAGAATATCAACCCATAAATAAAATTAAAAATCACTAATTAAAATATCACTTTATAACTCTAATAAACCTAAAATAAAATACCAAACCATAAACAAAAATCACTTTAAAAACAAAATCAAAATTAAAAACTTATAAATTTAACCAAACCCATCAACAAAATCACCAGAAAACAAATTAAAATAACAACATATAACTCTAACGAATTACAAAACAGAAATTAAAAATTAATCAATTAATAAACAAAATTAAAAAAAAATCAATTAATAAACAAAATCTCTCACCAAAAAATAAAAATAAATGTGAATCCATAAACAAAATCACCAGATAACAAGTCTAAAAATGAAATACCAACCCCCAAACACCAAAAATAATATAAATAAAATCACCAAATAACAAGACCATAAATGAAACATTAACCCATAAACACCAAAAATAAAAGGGTGAACAAGACCAAAAATAGAAGTTGAAACCACACGTATACGCTTTATAAGAATAAGATAATGTCAACCCATACATACGCGTCTAATAAGAACAAGATAATGTCAACCCATACATATACTTCTAATAAGAACAAGATGATGTCAACTTTTTGGTTTAATTATTAAATTTTTAAATGTAGGAATTAGTTTGTAAATTTGAATAAGGGTTATAATTATTTTTGTTTAGTTTAAATATAGTTATATTAGAGTAAAAAATAATAAAGAGATAGAATTTGAAATTAAATTAATCAAATTAGCCACTTGGATTTGTATACAATTTGGTCCACTCTATAAATTCTTTGAAATAATTTTTATTTTTTTAGATGGTTTCTGTCCTCAGGTCCTCATGAGATTTCAATCAATGTGATGAGAACAAAGCCCACCAAAATGAATTAGTCCACACTTATGGATTTTGAACTTACAACTATTTAATATTAGAATTAGAATGACAAAAATTTAAATAGAGTAAATAACTTTTTAAGCCATAATCTTGCAATACAATTTCAAACAAGATTGTGATTCTTGTTGTTTAAAATGCACTTTTGAATATATAAATGGATTTAGCATCCTAAAAAAACCATTAAGAAACTTGAACATTGAAAATTAAACAACTTAAACTTTTGATCTTTAAAATATTTGTAAAAATGAAAAGAAATTTGCTACTGCTAATGAATTCGAACTGAAAACAAGAGACACAAATTTCTTCTACAATTCTGCGGAAAGGAAAACACACAATAGAAACACACAAAATAACATGCAACCATCAAATCTCAAGGAGCACAATGATTTTATTAGGGAACCCAACTGGGAAAAACCCCTCCTCTATTCGTATTATACCAGATGGGAAAAAAATGATCTATTACAATGACAACTTTAATCTTGAAGCACCACCTACACTACAATATTGATCTCCTCCTCCTGAGACTGCTCTGCAAAGCACTTAGCCAAATATTGGCCTCCTACTCCTCTTATTTCCTTGGCAATTCCTGAGGAAATGGGTTCCTAAAGAATAGGAGAAGCCCCTATTTGCTTGCACAATTCCAAGAAAAGAGTCTCACATGTTGCATACAAATTGTGTACACTCTCTAGTATACAATAATAAATAAAGTGATGCCTTTTTCCTCCACTCAACTAGGCAACTTGAATTCCATGCATGGCTAGGGATATTTTTAGTAAATTGATGAGTTAACTAAGAGATCAGTGAGTTAACAACTGTTATAACTACCCAACTGAACTCCTACTAACTCCACTAAAAACTAGAGCTCAGTGAGCTGAGTTTAACTAACAATAACTCCACTAGATTGCTAAATTTTAGCAATCAACCCATGCACAACTCTACTTCTAGCCTATAAGTCGAATTTACTGACTTAACTAGGAGAAAAATTCATTTTAGTCCAACTAACTGCAATCCAAGCCATCCTGCTGATGTGGAAAATCGAATTTCTCCATTTGATTAAGGCAAAAGTCAAATGAAGCCTTTTATTGCTACAATTCTAACACTCCTTCTTAGTAAGAAAAGGATTCTGCACAACCCCAATCCTGCTCTACTGTAGGAATGTACTGTAACACAAATAACTCTCCCTCTCATTGTTTCTATTGCTATTGCAACGCTGCAACTGAGAAGCAAAATTACTGAATCAACTGTGTCTATGAGTTGCAACTGTCTCTTGAGTCTCTCACTGCTACTAGCTTGCAATTGTCACTCAAGATCTGACTACATCAACTGACCCTGATCCTTTTGCTACTGAATGTTGTGGGCCCCTGTAGTAAGGGTAATGATTCATGAGAAGAGTATTCAACAATTGTTGTTGCTCTCCTATGGACCCTGCCCAAATCTTTACAACTTTGGGGCTAAGGCTCTACATCGCCCCACCTCACTCCTGGAGGTATAGCTGCATGCATGAAAAAATCTAACTCTACCTAGTAGATATTTTAACTCAAACACCATTTTTTTACTTGTCCAGTAGAAACATGATTCAGATAAGCTTTCCCCTTACTGAACACCACATCATAGCCTTTGTCCTCCAATACAACTACATAAGGCAAATGTTTCTTCAGCCCAAGCACATACATTACATTTTTCACGTGAAGATGGGAGCTTGAATCCCTCTTAAAGGTGATAGTTCCAATCCATTTGGTACTATACCTTCCATCATCTCCAAGCTCTATGTGTAATTGTAGGTCCTTTTCCTCTAGGTTGCTGAAGAAATCCTTGTTTCCTGTCATATGATATGAAACACCAGAATCTAAGTACCATTCACACCCTCTTGCTATGCTTGCCATGCAAGCAATGAGGGTGAAATATAACTCAAATTGTGATGCGAGAGCATCTCCTCCTACTCCTGCTGCAATCTCGTTACTGAATTTATTATATGGACACTTGGTTGCATAATGTCCATACTCATGGAAGTGAAAGCATTTAATTTTACTGAAGTCTTTCTTCTTGCCATGGATCTGGCTGTATTCTGCCTCACTTTGGGCCTTCTTTCCTATGGCATTCTTTCCTTTACCAACTAGAGCACAATATTCTTCCTCATCATATCTATATGTGACACCATCTCTAGTGTTTCTTCTAATCTACTCTTGCACCAAATCAGACCAAAGGCTCTCCCAATTTGGTAGCTTGTCTCTTCCATTAATTGAAACCTGATAGCTGTGCCAAGACTTCAAAAGACCAAGTAGTGCTACTCTCACAAGCTCGGATGGTGGCACAATCTCTCCTAGTCCTCCAAGTTCATCTCTGACCCGAGTGAATCTGGATAGGTGCTCAACAATGGTTTCATTTTTCTACATTCAAATATTCCTAAGCTTATATTTCAATGCCAATTTCCCAACAACATTGCTTCTTTCGAATAACTATGTGAGGGTTTTTCACATTGCATAAGCAGCCTGCTTCATGCAAACTTGAAACCACATGATCTATGACACCCTCCATGACAATCCTTATGGCCTTTACTGTGCCTTTCTTCCACTGAGCAAGTGCTTATGCATCTAATGCTGCTGGTTTTGGAATATTAGTTTGTGTATATTCCCATACTCCATTGTCATCTAGGACAACTTCCATAATGTCTTTTCAAGCACAAAAAATTGAGGTGCCCTCCATTGCATACACCAACCTCAATCTGTTGAAAGACATTGTTCTTGCACTGAAGAGAATCAAAACCAAAAAACTCTACAAATCGATATTTCTCTAAGAGAAGATATGGAACAAGGTTTCTACTTAGTCTTCCCTTGCTTTGATACCATGTAGAAATGGCAAGAAATTTGCTATTTCTAATGAATTTGAACTTAAAATAAGAGACACAAATTTCTTCTAGAGTTATGTGGAAAGGAAAACACACAATAAAAACACATGCAATAACATGCAACCATGAAATCTCAAGGAACACAATGATTTTATTGGGGAACCCAACTGGGAAAAACCCTTCCTCTGTTTGTACTATATCAGATGAGAAAAAATTGGTCTATTACAATGACAACTTCAATCCTGAAGCACCGCTTGCACTGGAATACTGATCTCCTTCTCCTTAGTCTGCTTTGCAAAACACTTAGCGAAATCTTGGCCTACTACTCCTCCTATTTCCTTGTGTAATTCCCGAGGAAATTAACTCCTAAAGAATAGGAGAAGCCCTTTTTTTGCACAATTCCCAAGAGAAGAGTCTCATCTGCTGCATACAAATTTTGTACACTCTCTAGTATACACTAATAAATACATTGATGCCTATTTCCTCCACTCAACTAGGCAATCTAAATTCCATGCACGACTAGGGCTATTTTTAGTAAATTGATCAGTTAACTTAGAGATCAGTGAGTTAACAACTATTACAGCTACTCAACTGAACTCTTACTGACTCTACTAAAGACTAGAGTCTAGTTAACAGAGTTTAAGTAACAATAACTCCATTAGATTGCTAAATTTTAGCAATCAACCCATGCACAACTCTACTTCTAGCATATAACTCGAATTTATTGACTTAACTAGGAGACAAAGCCATGTCAATCTATCTAAATACAATCCAAGTCACCCCGATGATGTGGAAAATCAAATTTCTTCATTTGACTAAGGCACAAGTCAAATGAAGCCTTTTCTTGCTACAATTCTAACAATATTTACTACATCTCTTGAGAAACGTTAGGTCAATTATCCTTTTCGAAATCCTTAATCGCATATGTTCAAATCGATGAACTTTGATGGCCATTTCCCTTCCGTGTAGGGATAAAATCTCAGAATGCAGGCTTCTGTGATTCATAATTTATATAAAAAATCTTCCAGATCATATCACATATAGTTTTACAAGTCAACGCGTTTCAAACCACTCACTGTGGTTCATCATCACGACATAAATGGATAAATGAAATAGAGGACTAATATATATATAGTAGAGATGCAAGGATTAATTCTAACAATCAAAATATTTTATTAAATCATTAATCTATTATTTAATCGACATAAATGGATAACTGAAATAGAGGACTAATATAGATAGTAGAGATGCAAAGGCTAATTCTAACAATCAAAATATTTTTTTAAATCTTTAATCTATTATAATCAAAAAATGCACGACTGTCCCACAGTCATTATTTCACATTATTTATTACAATTATAAATATATTTTCATTTATCAAAAACCTTAAACCAAATAAAAATAAAATAAAATAAAGCAAAACCTTACAAATAGGAACATATTAAAGAATCAAAGTAAACAAGAATATAAATAAAATGGAAAAGTAAACTAATGACTCATAAAAAATTAAAATACTTGGGGTAAATTTCATCCTTTATTTATTTATTTTAATTTTATAATTTCCCTTTTATTTGGATTCTTTAACAGTTTTCTTATTTTTATGGTTTTTCTTTTCCAAATTTGATTTACTATTTCAATCTAAAGTGTACTAAATAATAGATAAGTTAATTAATTTGGCTTTTCTTATTTATTTATTTTTGACTTTTAGTTGATTTCTTTTATTGGTTACCAATTTTCTTTTTTTTTAATCTTTTATTGGTCACTAGTTTACTTTTCCATTTTTTTTATTCGGTTTTACTTTGATTCTTTAATATGTTCATATTTTTAAAGCTTTTCTTTTATTCTTTTTTTTATTCATTCAAAAGTTTCTTTGATTAAATGATAAATAAATAAATAAACAATTTAATAAAATAATGTGATCATTGGGATAGTTACATTTTTATGATGAAAGGCAGAAATTGACGAAGAGCTCTGGGAACCCTAGTCATGGCGGAACCTTAGGTCAACAGGGAACCTGAACCTGTTTTTACCAGCGGCAATGGAGATGGTATATGCTGGGGGTTATACCACGTGGGTCTGATCGCGGTTTATGGATACAATATTGGTTTTGGACCTTGTAAACAACAGGCTTGTTGGTTGCTATCTTTTGTTTTTGGGATACCGTCTGTCGGTTTAGCAAACTTTGTTTTCTTAGCAGAATACCCTCCCTTGGTTATACGATGGTTAGTTTTACTGTCGGTTACAATGGTCGAAGAAGACCTCGTGGACTATGAAGAGGACCTGATGCCAGAACAGGAGATTTGAGCTCATCAAGCTGGCCCCGACATGGGCCCCTGGCAGAAAACGCTTCGGATGACAGCTGCACTTCAGTCCCCGCAACACCCACCCTCCACCAGAAAACAACACCCTCCTGCTGTCAACGTTGATGACATACCCAGTTTGGAATGCCCTCCTCTCGCTCTAGCCACACTGAATCTGCTCAGCACTAGTCTTCAGGGCTTGCCCACATTTGACTCTCCCTTGACTCATCCCCAGCACCATTCTTTGCCTCTGAACCCACCTTCCTACTCCTTGGCTCCGGCTGGCCCACCAAACCCCTCGTACCCTGCTCAATCCTTTGTACACCCGGGCTCGTGTAGCTACAACCCTCACTCCCCGATAAGATCTGGTTGCTTCAGTTCTCCCATACCAAACCCTAGACTTGCAATATCTGCCCAACAAGGCTCTTCGAAAGCGTGCATAATTTTACTCAGAGGACATCCCACGGGCTGTCGCACGGACAAGCCCAAAAAGGGCTGGTGCCTCAGAGCAGTGGACACTAACATTAATTTGACCTTTGGAGAAGACGTTCCTATGGCTGACACTATGGACACGACGAGGAAGGTTCTTGTTGGACGTGTACGAGGTAGGAACTATTCGGTGGAGCGTCTGCGTCAATGGACCATGGAGATTTGGGGTTCTTTGTTGAAAGAACTTCCTCTGATTAGGGTTTTTGCCAGAGGTTGGTTTTCCCTTTGCTTTCATAGGGAGGAGTATACAGATTGGATACTATCATGCTATTGGCATATAGAGCTTGCTCCTGTATTGCTGAAGAGATGGGATCCTCTTTTCAACCCGGAGCACGAACATTTGGGAGCAGGGCCTATTTGGGTTAGACTTCCTGGTTTGCCCATGCAGTTTTGGACTCCTTAGGTTTTCAAACATATTGGCGACACACTAGGGACTTACCTTGAGCATGATTAGTCCTATGAAAAGACCGGTATTATGACTATGGCAAGGATTTTGGTCCACCTTGACACCAGGGAGGGACTTGAAGAAAAAATCACTCTTCACAGGAGACATTTCTGGTGCAGATAGCTCCTGGAAAATGAAGGAGTCCCATTTCGATGTAGGAGATGCCACAAAGTGGGTCACCTATACAAGGACTATCCACTACTCTCATCGGTGACTACAGAGACCTCTCGGGGGACTAAACATCATATCTCAGAAGAGTTGAATAAGGGAGACCAACAACAAGGACAGGCACCACCTGAGGGTGCAGTGGAAGCTACTCAAAATGCAAAAAATCGGCGAAGGGCTCCGACATCCCCTCCTCGGACTCGCTCCAAATCTGTTGCGGAAGTGCCTCCTCTCCCGGGTAATGAATCTATCCCCATAACCTCTATATTTTTATCAGATGTTATGTTTTCTACTTTGCTTTCACCTTTGACACCCCCTTCCACTGCTCTTTGTTATATCCCTACCATCCCTTGCTCCATCTTTCCTCCTCCCCCCACATTCTCTACTACACCTACCTCCCACAGGGATTTTTCCACTCCCTCTCATACATCCTCCCCATCAGGGACGGGATCCCATCCCTACAACCTTAGATCCCGATCTCGACAATTATCTCCACATTTTGGTTTGGGCCACTCCCCCGGAAGGACCAAAAAAAAGAAACCCACAAGAGGGTGCCCATCCAGGATAAAAAAAACCATCAAGATGGCGGTGGCTGATGTAGCGAGGGGCCGCCAATCCACAATTGAAAGGGCACTTAGAGCTATTAAGCCCTCTATCCCTTTTCCCCATGATCTGGCTCTCTTACAACTGCAGGGGATTAGCCAACCCTAAAAAGAGATTGGCTCTTAAACGTCTTTTACACAGTTCCAATTGTGACATCCCCTTCCTACAGGAAACCCTTGGCTCATCTGACATCATAACCGGAACCCTCCACTCTATCCTTCCAGGTTGTGTTTTTTAGGGTTTGGATGATTTTGGCAGATCCAGAGGTCTTACTATAGGAATCAACCCTAAAACTGTCAAGCATATTTCCTCCTGGGGCGGTTTGGGCTTCATTGGTATGGATATTTTTGCGAGTGAGCTAGGGATCCAGTTAAAAGTGATAAACATATATGCCCCTAACCAGAACATAATGGAGTTTTGGCACAATTTGTTGGATCACAATCTTATCTTAGGCACCACCATTATTGGTGGTGACTTAAATTTTTCATTGGGTATGGAGGAATCTTCGGGACATCACTCACAGATCGACCCTATATCGGACCAGATGAGCACACTACTAGACACTTTTAAACTTTTTGATGTTCTGATGAATAAGAAAATGCCCACATGGCATAATAGGAGAATGGGTGAGGCTGCACTGGGTCGGAGATTGGACTGTTTTTTGATTCATGAAGACCTTCTCTGTGCCCTACCCTTATACAGGCAACGGGTTGGTACTGGAGGATCTTCTGATCACCTCCCCATATATCTACAAATTTCTGGTCCCTCCGAAAAGCCTCGTGTCCCCTTCAAATTCTTTACTGGATTCCTAAAAGACCCATATTTCATCAATTTGGTAGCAGAATTTTGGAGAGCACAACCCCCTCTCAGGGAGCAGAGAATGGAAAGAGATTTCTGTGTTCGACTTAAAAAACTTAGGACTATCACAGAGGAATGGTCAAGGAAAAAAAATATTGAGATATGAACAGAACCTAAAGGACATTGAATTGTAGATAGCCTAGCTCACGGATGAAAAGGGGCTTGGGTACTTAACAGATGACACAAAACTCCCACTGATAAGTTTGGAAAACCAAAATGCAAAGATTCTTCTTGAAAAGGAAGAGCAGTGGAGGCTGAAAATTAGGGCTATATGGCTACAAGCTGGAGATGGAAATACTAAGTTTTTCCACAATTTTGCCAATGGTAGGAAGGCCTCTAACACCATTTGGCAGCTGCCTTGTGATCTAGATGTATGGGCCTCTACCCACCCACAATTAGCCAGGTTGGGGAATACCCATTTCAAGAGTCAATTCACTGCTCCGGCAGCCATCACCCTCCCAGACATCATTAACCTGACTGGCCACTTCCCTAGGTTTGTGGATTCAGATGATGTGGATGATCTGATACAACCTGTCACTATGGAGGAATTGGAGGGAACACTTAAATGGTTCAAGAAGGACAAGAGTCCTGGTCTGGATGGCTAGTCGGTTGAATTCTACATGACTTTTCTGGAGCTTCTGGGACTGGACCTGCTGGCAGTCATTGAAGAAAGTAGAATTACTGGGCACATCCACCCTCCCCTAAACTTCACCTACTTGGCTTTGATCCTTAAGACTGACTCACCAGCCTCTTTTAATGATTTACACCCCATATCCCTTTGCAACTGCCTGTATAAAATTATCTCCAAAATCATAGCCAACCGCATCAAGCCCATTTTATGTAACCATATCTCTCAGAAGCAATTTTCTTTCCTCCACAATAGACACATTCAGGATGCTATTGGCTCAGCCCAGGAAGCCCTACACACCATTAAGCTCAAAAAACTCAAGGGACTTACTCTCAAAATTGATCTATCAAAGGCTTTCGACAAAGTGAATTCGCTATATATCAAGATGATTATCACTCATTTGGGTTTTCCCCCAGCTCTCAACAACTGGATCATGGGTTGCATCTCCTCTGTATCGTTTTCCATTCTCATCAATGGGTCTGCCACTACATCCTTTAATATTGATAGAGGGATAAGGCAAGGATGCCCTTTATCACCATTACTATTCCTCTTAGTTATGGAAGGATTGAGCCGGCTAATTGATTCAGAAAAAAGAGGAGGGGGACTCAGAGGGCTAAAAATTATCGACCACTACTATCTGACACACCTACTATTTGTAGATGACATATTAATTTTCTTGAGTGGTAGTGTTCTGTATGAGATTCTAAACTCTTCTGCACAACAACGAGAATGAAATTAACAGAGATAAATCCACCATCTCTCTATATGAGTGTACACAACAAGAATCACAGCTCTCCATACAAAAATTTCCATTTCAAGCTACTGAGCTGATGGAGGGGCTCAAATATTTGGGCTTTAGGCTAAAACCAGATGGGTACAAAAGCATTAATTGGACTTACAAAAGTGGAAAAAAGAATAAATTGCTGGTGTCACAGGTTCCTCTCTAGGGCAGGCAAATTAATTCTTATCAAATCAATCCTTGAAGCCACCCCGGTTTACTGGATGTCACCGGCCTGGATTCCAAGAGGGGTCATTCACAGAATTTAACAAATCTATTGCAAATTTCTTTGGATAAAAAGGAGGGGAAACCATTTGCATGGGTTAAATGGAACAAAATTGCTACTCCAAAAAAGTGGGGAGGTTGGGGCCTTAAACTACTTCCTGCCTTTGCGCAAGCCTTGGCTGCAAAACGTAGCTGGTTATTACTAAAGCAAAAAAGTCTTTGGACTGAGGTTATCCTACATAAATATATTTGGCCATCTACTATTATAGACTGGATTAGAAGTCCAACATGGAATAGAAAAGGTATTTCGGTGATTTGGAGGGCCATACTTAATTCTCTTCCCATTATCAAGGATGGATTGTTATGGAAAATTGGAAATGGAGCCTTAGTTCACATTGGAATTGATCCCTGGTCTGGAAGTGGAATCTCCCATCAGCTACCAAATGGGCTGATAAATCACTTAAACAGCATAGGCATTATGTATATTGGGCAGATAGGTGATCAACAGAACACTACTTTTCATACACAAGCATGGATGACTGAACAGAACTGGAACATCCCAAATGAATGGAGCAGAACATGGCAAAACTACATTCAGGCACTCACAGAATCACATGTTAGATTAAAGAATGAAGAGGATGAACTCATATGGGCACACTCAAAATCTGGACAATACTCTTCAAAGCAGGGCTATGATACCATTATTGCAGATAAAAAACTAGAGGCCTTAAGGAGTTGGTGGATATCAATTTGGAAATTAAAAGCTCCACTGTGCACCAAACTGTTGATGTGGAATATTTTAGAAAATAAGATCCCCACTAGATCCTATTTAAAAAAGAGGGCATTTTTGGGACCTACCTGGTGTGTCCTCTGCCACCAAGAGGAGGAATTGACCCAGCATCTCTTTCTCTCATGTTCGATCACCAAGAACATTTGGACACAAGTCCTACAAACTCTAAATCTGAATATGTGTTGGCAGGGTGCAGATATCATAACAACATGGGACAGCTGGTGCGGTACTGTTGTGGAAAAAACAAGAAACCTTCCCCTTCTGGTCTCATGGCATATCTGGCTCAAGCGAAACATCAAAATATTTGAAGACTAGCCGGTTAACTGGAACCTGCTCCCTTCGAAAATCCGCGCTGCTTTTGAAGAGCTACCAAATGATGAGAGCCAAAAAAGACCTAGGAATATTCGACAGGAACATAGAAACACAATAATACCTTGGGCCTATTTTGATGGTGCTGCCTAGCAGCATGGCTGTGGGGAAGGCATATGTTTTTACCTTTCAGAAACACACTTTTTCCAGATTAGTATGGGATTGGGACCAGGCACAAATAATCATGCTGAATTGATATCTCTTCGCCACCTGATATACTTTGCCATTCTAAAACAATGCAGAAACATAAAAATATTTGGGGACTCAAAGAATGTGGCTGATTGGTTTAACAACACAACTGTTTGTAATGCTTACTCTTTAAGATCTATTATGGAAGAAATTGTTTTTTCAAAACATTCTTTGATCAGATTTCTGTTTCTCATATTACAGGGAAAGAAATGAAACTGCAGACAAGCTATCGAAAGAAGCGATGCATCGTCCTCTAGGAGAGTGGATGATCGCTAAACATACACCTGCGGAAACTTATCACCACTTCCACATGCCATACATCGATGGGAGACTTCAGAGGGGCAACAGTCCCTAATTATCAGCATTTTGATATATTAAAATTTTTGAAATTTTGATACAGTTTTTACTTCGTATTTATCAGCAAATGATTATAAATATGGACAACACATACACACTCGCGAGGGTGATTTTTTGATCTCTTTATTGAGGTCTTGAACCTACTCAGTATACCCTTTGAGTTTTAATTGTAAATATTTAGTTTTTAACAGTGGATAGACATCCATGATACAACATATGCCAATGGGCATCTACATCATGTAATTTCACCAATGAAATTATGAATTTTCTTTCCGGGAAAAAAGTTGCATTTTTATGATTAAATAATAGATAATTAGCAATTGCATTTCTAGTAGATATATTAGTCCTCTATTTCAGCTAGCCATTTATGTCCTGATGATGAACCATAGTAAGTGGTTCCAAATGAGTTGACTTGTAAAACTAAACCATATGTGATTTAATCCTTAAGATTTTTGATATAAAATATTTACCACATTTAAGACAAAATTGAGGAAAAACCCATTTTGTTTATTAATTAGACTAAGTGGTAATTAAATTATAAATATGATGTATACAAAATCTCATCTATAAAGTTATTGTGTTTATTAAATTTTTATTAATAAAATGGTTACCTGCTTGTAAGATGAGTATGTATATAGTATGCATATTTATTATGATTTGGTTAAATGTACTATAGAGATGCATATACTTCTTCTAATTTAAAATGAAATTCTATTTATAAATACTAAGATAATTGCAATTTTCAATTTTCCTTTTTCTTCAAGGATGTATACAAAATCTCATCTATATAGTTATTGACTTTATTAATTTTTATTAGTGAAATGATTACCTAATGGTAAGATAAGTATGTATATTTATTATGATTTGATTAAATGTACTTTAGAGGTGCATATGCTACTTCTAATTTAAAATGAAATTCTATCTATAATACTTAGATAATTATAATTTTCAATTTTCTTTCTTCTTGGTTGAGGAACAATTATTCCATATAAGTTTTATGTTATTTCAATGATTTAAAATAATTAAATATATACAAAAATATCTTTCTTATAAATAAAATAAATGAAAATAGTTAATTTTTTATGTATAATTTATTTATGTTCTTTTGCTAAAAAAATTATATATCAATACATTTAAATAAATTCAAAATTTTGAAATGAGATTATGAAATATTTCAAAATATTAATAATAATTACATATAAACTACCATTCCATAACAACAAAGCATTTAACATCACTATACTACACAAATTATTACTCTCAATAATAACCATTATTGTAATATAATTAGTATTATCTTAAATGCGATGATAATTATCATTACCCTCACAAACACTTTACCATATAAATAGATGAAAATAGTTAAAAATTTTAAGTATAATTTATTTATATTCTTTTCCTAAAAAAATTATATATCAATTCCACATTTAAACAAATTATAAGTTTTGAAATGAGATTATGAAATATTTCAAAATATTAATAATAATTACATATAAACTACCACTCCATAACGACAAAGTCTTTAACATTACTATGCTACAAAAATTATTACTCTCAATAATAACCATTATTGTAATGTAATTAGTATTATTTTAAATGCGATGATAATTACCACGTTATCTCATAAGTTGCATCAATAATTGGATGCTTGATTAAAAGTAATAATCTAAGCATGAAAGTTACAATTATTTTTTATGTGAGATGTTAAAATAAGTAACAAAATAAGTATCAGGCCATTATTTGTTGTTAAAATAAGTATCAAGCTATTATTTGTTGTAGCAAATAACTGGACAAATTTCTAACATTCACCTATAATAATTTTTTAAGTGAGATGTTAAAATAAGTAGTTGTAGCAAATAAATTGGCAAATCTCTAATATTCACTTACAATAATTTTTAAAGTGAGATGTTAAAATAAGTAGTTGTAGGAAATAAATAGGCAAATCTCTAACATTCACATGCAACTATCAATCAAAATCCAACTAAAAAACCGACCAAAGGCTATAGATTGAAATCGTTAAAAGCTACAGATTGAATTTTGTGTCACGTCAAGGCATTACAAAAATTATGTAGTCTGTCAACTTAGTTGCCCAATGCTGAGATTGGATCGAGGCATAAATTTACGTTTCCTAGTGTTGAGATTGAATTACATTGCTTCCTTCTTGAGTTTTTTTAGCTGCCTAATCATTGTTAGTACCAAGTTTGATTTGATGTGGGGATATATACCCTTTTATAAATATTATATTGTATGCAACGATGCGAGGCACACTGGTTGGGAGTTGGGGTTAATCCCCTCCTAATGTTGCCAAAAGAACCTGGGGTATGACCTCTGACTAGTCAAAGTCAGGGTCTTATGTCCTTATGCAAACACAACAGAGCCCAGAAGCACGACTTCTAACCCCGTTGGTCAATTTTAGATTTTATAATCTAACAACAACACTTAGGGGAGAGGCTTCTATTGTTCTGTAGGGACCAGTAGTTGTTAGTACTGGTCCGACACAACCATCAAAACATGGCAAAAAAACATTCATAATTAAAACATAAATATATAATATTAAGCTATATAAGTTAATAAATTATGTCCAAAATGGGCCCATATATTGATTGGGCTTATAACTGTCCAACACTAGCCTTTATTATCACAATTTGATAAGGCATCTTGTCCCAAGTACCTCCGGGTCTGATTTTGAAAGCAAGACAAAATTAACAAGCAAAAATTCCATCTCATACTATCCAACAATACACATATCGCATCAGACCAACCCCAATAAATATACATTGGAGTAGCTATGACCAAAGTTCATTGATATGTGCACAAGAATAGAGAATGTACGTGTCAGCCATAACTGCATATATGTTCATCAATGCAACCTTCTCAAAGCAATAAATGACACCAACACACAAGATTCAAGAGTTAAACACATGATTTAGGAATGAAACATAGGGAAACATAAAGGAAAGCACAAGGATCAACCATTGGATGACATCCAAGTCAATCCATAACACAAATTTGTATTTGGAAAAAGAAATCCATGTCAATCCTCCCTTCCAATCAAATTCAACAACAAAATCTATAAAACCACCTCACAATTGCTTCATAATCTTTCATTCTACTCCTCCACAGTTGGATTCACTCCATCAGAGACTATGCACATTGTAATCAGGTTTGAATAATTCAAGTATTTTCTTTCTATTTTTTTTTTTAAGTATTTCACTAATTTACAATATAAACTTCAATTTTTTTTCTTTATTTCTTTCTATTATTTTTAATCTTCCATTAATTTACCATATGAAGCTATTGCCTTTCTGTTATTTTTAATCTTCCTTCCATTAATTTACCATATGAAAAAAATGTGTGTGCAATTTAACTTATGTGTGTGAAATTGCAGACAAAAAACCATAACATATGAGTCAACAAAGAAAAAATTAATCATGCCCAACATGCAATTTAGCTTTTGTGTGTGAAATTGCTGACAAAAAACCATAGCATCTGAGTCAACAGAGACAAAAAATTAATCATGCCCAACAAAGACAACAAAGAATTAAATAAGACTGAGTTTCTATTATGCAGGTTGGAAAAATAATGCTGAAGTCCAGTCTTGCCATAATGCGGAAGTCCAGTCTCTAAACTTTTTGCATAAGAAACAATTTTGTCATTAAGTAGAAACACCTTTAATATAAGCAACAATGTCCTTAAAAAAGGCTTACACATAGGATGTCAAACAAGGGCCATTTCATTCCAGTTGCTCATGAAATTAAGACAATTTCATTGAATTGAGGTGTTTCACAGAATTAAGAGTAAAAAGTTCCTATATGTTTGAAAAAAAATATGCAATATGGGAAGTAGCTATAGCTGACAATGTAGAGAAAATAAAATATGCAATATTTGTGTGTTGTTGTTCATGCAAATCAATGGTCTGACCATTAGTTTTTCCATTACTTCATGGTTGGCAACCAACATTAGTTAACAAGGCACCTAACATTTGTAATGAGGTGTCTGAAGTTGTTTGAGGCATTGTATAGATTGGATTCCTTACATGGGATTAGGGATTATGTTATGTTAAATTAGATTTTATGCCCTACATCTTATTTCTTGAGGTTATTGACAATTTACTTAAAGATTTACTTGTAGGTTAGAATACTTTCTATGGAAACACAAGTCTGTGTAAAATTGTTCGAAATGTCTTGGAACTGGAGTGTTTTAAGATACGTCAAACACTACAAATTTTAGTCACCTTTTTCACTAATCTTAACAACAAATGAACTTAAAACTTATTTCAATTAAGCAACACCTATTCCTAGAATTTGTAAGGAGACAATTTTCAATATCCTTCCCTTTTTTCTAAGGTTGACCAGGGTATAATGGATTTGATTCCCTGCTCAAGATACATGATTATGTTCAAGCTAAATTTAGGCCTGATATTTTTGTCAAACACATCGGCTTGATATTTCTATCAAATAAAGTCCTGATATCTGTGGATGGAGATTCAAGTCGATGCATTTGAGTTTTACATTCAGATCTATAATAGGTACATATTTATTTCACATCATAAAACTAGCAAGGCCACTTGTTATTAAAGGTCCACCTATAAGTCTTCAAGGTTTGAAGTCATGTCATGTCTAAGTGCAGTGACAAGAAATTGATGTAAAATGAAGATAACATAGGGGATGGAGGTCTATGTTAAATCTCAAAAGGGAGGGAGGCCTATGTTAAATCTCAAAAGAATCGTTTCCACTGAATAAACCATTATTCATATATTCAAATAACATTCTTTGATATATGTAGGTTGCAAAGACATAAATTTCTTATTCAAATATATGTAGGTTGTAAGTATTGATTAACCTGTTCATATTTAAATTTCAAGAATTAAATAAGACTGAGTTTCTATTATGCAAGTTGAAATTATTGATTAACCTTTTCATATTTAAATTTCTTATTCAAAAAAGACTAAGTTTCTATTGTTGAAACAACTTCCACTAACATAAATAAATTTTAACAATATGCATGTTGTTGTAGCCATGCCACAAGTTTCAATTGCAGATAGTATAAGGAACAAGAGGAGGCGAGGGACCAAGAGTGCCCAATTGCGATGCACTTCATAGAAAGAGGAAATGGTGGATGATGTGAATGCTTCCAATGCTCCATGCAATGATGTTCAAAATGCCCATGTGGTGGCAGATCCTACTGTCCAACTGTCTACCACATAGCCACCCTCAACCGCAATACAAGGTGCAAGCTCAACGAAGAAGATTAGTGCCATAAGAGGGTGGACAAAGGAAGACATGCTAGGTGAAATTGATGACATAGATTTCATGGGATATTAAGTATGTGAATCTGCAAAAAAACATGGAATTCCAGCCTCAAGCACACATTATTGGATCAATGGGCTCACTCATACAAAGTGTAGAGGGCCTGTTACTGTTATGACTGAAGAGGAGGAGGTCGAGGTCGTTGTGTGGTGTAAGGAGATGGCCCAAATGGGACATGGGTTAGAGTTGATACAACTCAAATCCATAGTAGCCCAAATTTTTCAGGGGAGGCCAAAACCCTTCAAAGATGGGTTTCCTGGCAAATCTTGGTGGAGTGGGTTTAAAAAAAGGCATCTAGAACTTGTCTTACGAACAACGAAGGATCTTGATAGAGACATGGATTTAAATTTATTCGCTGGAAGTGTGTTTAAGTTCTATGACACCCTTTCCCGTGCATATGAGAAACACTCTTATGCCCCAAACCATATTTGGAACTAAGATGAAATAAGCTTACAAATTGGAAGGAATTGTGGCATGCAGGTAATTTCCAAGAGAGGGAGTATAAATGTGCCAAATTTTTTTCCTAAGAGTAGCGAGTAGATCACTATACTTTGTTGTGTTAATGCAACTGGTTCTTCAATCACAAGTTTTCATTTATTCAAAGGAAAAACACAGCTTAAAAACTATATACATACTATTGTGAACTAGGTGCATGCACAGATGCAGATCCCGATTCATGGATGACAAAGGAACTCTTCTTGAATTGGATTTTTCACTTTGCTGCATTTATTCCATTTGGTGTCTCGCTTGAAAATAGACATCTACTAGTTTTAGATGGCCATGGAATCCACATGGTTGTGTAGACAATCAAGGAGGCCAACCATTTAGGCATTGACCTTTAACACTGCGAGCTCATACTGCTCACAGATTGCAACCCCTGGATGTCAGTGTGTTTGGGCCTTTCAAGAACTATTTCAGGGCAAAGCGAGCTTCATGGATGGAAAAGAATCCACAGGTGGAGGTAAAAATATTTGAGCTAACTGAGCTTGCAAGTAAAGCATTTAAAAGAGATCCAACACCTTCTAATATCAAGGCTGGATTTAGGAGGACTAGAATTTGGTCATTGAATGTTGATGATCTTATTAATGATACTAGTTGCAGCCATGCATTTGTTGTGGAAGGTCAGGAAGCAAAGGACTTAAATGACTAGGTTTATGCCCAAGAAGAAGTGGATTGGCAGGAAGATGTTATTGCTAATGAAGCTATTATATCCCTTTCTCAATGGAACTTCTATGATGATGAACATGTATTTGAGACTTAATTTAGTAATGAGCCAATTGTCAGTAACAGGGAGGTTGCCGCACCCACTGAAGCACCTACTAATTCTGTATGTGATATTTCAAATGACACAATTGATCATGAAAATGACAATGTAATTGTGGTTTGAAATGAGAATGTAAGAAGAATAAATAATGACCAATTGAGCATGCCAGCCCAAATAACCCCACCATCATGGTTGGAATAGGTCATGATGAATAACAAACATAATTTTTTATTCAGCTGTTGTCATTCACTGCAAATGTGTTTTCATTTGCCCAAAGGGTGAAAAAGAGTAGAAAATTTCGCAGCCATCTCCCAAACCACGAGATCACTAAAAGCCAAATAGGACCCCCTCCATTACATAATTCTCAGAACGAGCTTTCTAACGATATATGAAACTCCTCAAATGGACCCTGGAATCAGAAGATATGGCTTGTTAAAGATGGGGGGTTTGTCACCTTTGAAAGGAGGAAAAATAGCATATCAGAGGATGAGGCAACATGGTATATTGGAGGTTCCAACGATCAGTGATCGCAATATCGCAGATCGGAGGTCCGGGTACATATTGCAAGTCGCTAATTAGCGAATCAGGCAGCATGGCAGGATAGAGTATATCGGCGATCAGCGATCACCGATATCGGAGATCAAAGCTCCAAGGCAGTGATCAAACATATAGGTGCATAATATATCAGCGATCAGGAGGTCCATGGCAATCGACGATCGACGATTGTGCTCAGAACATCATGGCTTATCGGCACATCGCACATTAAAGCTCCGATAAATTAGAGGTCCAGGGGTGAATCAACGATTGACGATCGCAACAACTCAAGGCATGTCGACAATCTTAAAGTGATCAATATGACAAAATTGTGGGAAAAGAATGCCGCTAAGCGTAAACCACTGGGAAAGGACCATAAACATTTAACAAAGGAAATCAACGCAAAAGCAGGGGCAAGCAGGCCTTTTTCTCTCTCCTCCAGGAGGCCACATGGCATAATATTATTGGATCTGGTAAAGATGCGGTGGCGTTGACGTCAACATGACATGGCAGTATGGAGGACACGTGGCATGGAGATCTGGAATTTTCAAAGGTCCAAAGAGGGCATATCTGGGTGACATGTGCCCTCACTTAGGAGATGCCATGTGGCAGTGATGATGTCACATCGACAATCGTAAATCGGAGGTCAAGGCTTATCAACACTTTGTAGCACAACACACACATGGGAAAGTGCGATCAAGGGGCTCCGATATAGGGGCTAGCCCACAGTCACATAAAGAGCTAAAAGAACCAGCGAATAAGCATGGAGGGTGATCATCGATTGATTGTTGTGTTGTGCATCAAAAAGGAATTACTGATTGCGAACCTCTGATTAGGGGGCTCTGATAAGGGGAGCTGGCCCACAATCACATAAAGAGTCAATGAACCAAGGGCTGAGTGCTAAAGGATTACACAATCGAAGATCGCAAACAAGTTGCAACTCCAATATAAAAACCGCAATTGCGATCTGCTGATCGAGGAGATCTATATTTGACTAAGCGTGCAATTGCTAGAGGAACTTAAAGGAAAAGGGGCACAAATCACTTTATAAAAGGAAAAAGTCCCCTGGACAAGAGTCTACGGACTTTAGTGCCTTAGGGCTAAGCTATAGGTCACATCTCCCTGGTCATATGAGAAGAAAGGCAGAAAGGGGCTAAACCAAAGGGGGCCAAAGGAGATTAGGACTCGCTGATTTTGTAATGCCTCTTAGCATAAAATTCCCTATAAAACGATGCCCCGATAGCGTGGTACAGAGATTTAAAGGCGGATGGGTCGGGAACTGAGAATTTGAATAGAGGTATGGAACAGTTCCAAATCGATATGGGCTAATCCTGTAGAAGCCCCTGCAATAAGAAACCAAGGACTACACGGGATGAAGAAATGAATTCGACTGCTTTGCTGCACATCTTCATATAGTAAATGGAGGCATGGGACTCAGGAAGACTTAATGGCTCAACGTGGGGATCCACTCAGATACACAACGAAGGATTGCTAGGACATTCTCCATTTATACTCCGTAATAGGCAACCATAGTTGATCGCTATCAGCTCCAAATAGTGGTGAAGCCAACCAGTTAAAATGAAAGCGATGGGAATTAGGCGAGATGCAAGGGAGGCACATCAACACAGAGACATGGCTTGATTAAGGGCTTTCACAGGAACAATAGAAGGACATTTTCCTCCATCATTATTCAATTTCCCTTATTTTTTTTATTATTATTCTGTAATTTCTGTTTATTTTGAAGAAAGGAGTCAAATCCTTAGGAATCATTCTGGGCAGCAGAGCTATTGTAGGCCGAGACAGCTAGTCAATATGACAACTGGCCCTTGGCTGAGATATTTTTGTAAATGTGGATTCAAAGCCCCCCTTCTCTGTATAAATAAGGGGGAGAAACACTTAATACTGGTTCCATAATTCTACACCTACAATGGTCCAAATTCTGTGGTTCCACTTTGGTTCTATGAAGCTTTTTCATGAGGGACTTGAGCTATAGATTGTTGAATGTAAATGGACTAGTGAATGAGACTCATTTTGAATATTAATGAAACTCTTTGGTGATTCTAATCATGGAAATGCGCAATATGTTTTCCCCTCTATAAATCTCATTTCATATATGTTTTCTTTATCTAAAATAGTGTGATGAAGCCGCAGGTTTCACCCTTTGTTCATGATTGCATATTTGTTACTAAGTAGTGACAATACCTGTGTTAGCTATAGATTTACTTATGTACTTGTAATGTGCACATATTCACTTATGATTTTGGTGAAAAATGTGCCCATGAAATATATGGCATGAAACCTTGACTAGTGCTCCACTGTTTCTACCATTCCATCTCCTCCCTCTTCCATATTTCTGCTAGAACATCATGGTTTAGGATTTTGCATTGCAATCAGCCCTATGCACCAAATTCTCTCCTTCCTTTTCTCCTCTTCACTTACTACAACGTCAATATTAATCTACCGATTGTTGTGTGTCGACCACCAGAACAAGGCATTTATCTTTGAGGTTAGCCTGATCTATCCCCTAAACATTTAAATCCATGTCTTGGCTTGAGTTTACCTTAATGAAGGCCTATTTGAACCAAGCTCCCTTTTATTCTTTTTTTTAAACTTCGTGACAATTGGAGTGCAACTGAAAGCCCCCCATTGATAATCTTCCATGCACTCCTCTATCTAAGGTGTCCTAGGCATTGGTCTACAGTCAACCCAAAGGATGTCTCTAGGAATCTTTATATGTCTCCCAAAGCACTTGTGCTACGGGTGCCATAAAAAGCAACAACATCTTTTTAGCACCGTGGCTGGGGAACGAATTAGAATATTTTTCCCTGGGTACAATAAATCTTTACATTCCCTCTGTTAGGTGAGAAAGGGAAGTGTGGGTTGAAGATCTCTCACCTTGGCGACTCCACTGTTTCAACTTTATGGTAAACATCCTAGCGACTCCACTGTCCATATCTCTATTAATCATCTTGGCTTTCAAGCAACCTCATACTCACTCTAATGCTAAACAACTAAAAGTTTACCCTACCTTTGAAATTGAGCTCACTCACCTAAAGGGGTTTCAAAATGTCCATTCCTGCATTCCTGGCCAACCAATTTGCCCCACTAGATTTTTATTCTATTGTTGGTCATCCCAATCGTGTCCCTTCATTTCATGAATGGAATACCTATTTGCCTAGATTTAGTGGGAACACAAATAGAAGGCCTGACCAACACCTCAAAGATTTTCATGAATGCATGGAGCAACAGGGTATTGTTTTTGAAGATGCACAAATGAAATTGTTTATGTACTCTTTAGAAGAGGATTTTATAGTTTGGTACAAAACAATACCTCGTGGCATCATATCCTCTGTAAAATGTTTTCATATAGCATTCCACCATTATTGCAAAAGATTATACCCACCAAATGCTCTTTTCGAAGATTGTTGCACACATTTTAATGTTGAAAATATCCTTGAGGGTAATGATCCTGTTGAAGACATTTGTGAGACCCCATTCCAAGAAGATATCTTCTCACATGAGGAAGCATTGCCCAGTGGTCAAGAAAGAAAAGAAGGAAACATCATCAAGCTACAAATAAACCCTCATAGATCTTATTCAGTTGAATTTGATGATTCTCCTTCTTATGATGAGTATGAATCTGATGGGAAGTCGAGCGACGTTGAACTACAACAATCCCAGTCATGGGAAGATGCACATAAAGAAGAGGCTCCAAGTCACGAATCACGATTCCCTGCCATCGCCTAGAGAACAAGTTCAAGAACCTCCTCCAAGTTATGATTCATATTATTCAGAGGAGGATGAGACGGTCGCGGAGGTTCAAAGGGAGTTTTTTAGTAACAAGTTTGGAGAAGGCTTTGAGTAGAAATTTTTTCAAGAAGAGCTCGAAGTTGAAGGACCAAGCAATGTCTATGATTACTTATTGCAGAAAGGTGCCTGCCGGGAATTCTCAGTAGGCCCTCTAGTCTATGACTCTTACAATTCAGAAACTGAAGATTCTATTACAGATTTCCAAGAGGGTTGGCCCATTGACAAATGGGTAGCAAAAGATCAGCAACAAGATTTTTTTGAAAAATCTAAGGCTGAGGAGCTGAACAGTATTTGCAGCTACCCTGACCAAGACGATAGGTCAGCAAAATTTTCATGGAAATAAGGCAGCTGCAAATTCTTGTGGTCGACTCTATGACTTTGTCACTGATTACATGAGCACATTCTTTGGTCAACATCAAAGGTTGTTTCTGGAGTATGCATTAGGATTTTTATTTGCAGATTTTTCATGGTGCATGCTTGTTTTAATTTGTAAATTTTAGCAATAGGGAGGCATTAGGTCCAACACCAAATGCTGGCCTGGCTCCATTGGAGGGTTGAACTCACTTATGTGAATTGAGCCTTGTACGTAGATAGGAGTTGTATATAAATAAGCTCACTAGCTGAGCATTTAGTTCCCAGTTGGTAGAATTTATTTTTCTGCATTTCAGTTTGATGAGGAAAGGACTCCCTGTGAATAAAGTTTCACGGATATTTTCTGGTTATATAAGTTCATTATATTTTTAACTCCATGCCCAATGGTGAAGGTTACTAGTCTGCAGGGTCTCAACACCTTTCCAACAAGGAACTGTCCCTATTTGGAGCTAATGTTGTCACTCACTGCAAAATGTGTTTTTCAGTTGCCCAAAGGGTGCAAAAGAGTAGAAAGGTTCACAACCATCTCCCAAAATGTGGGATCACTCAAAGCCAAATTGGACCCCCCCCATTGCATAGTTCTCGGAATGAGCTTTCTAGCGGTATATGGAACTCTTCAAATGGGCCCCGTAATTAGAAGATATGGCCTATTAAAGATGGGGGTTTTGTCACCTTTGAAAGGAGGAAAAAGAGCATATCGGAGGATCAGGCAACATGGTATATCAAAGGTTCCAGCGATCAGTGATCATTGATATTGTAGATTGGAGGTCAAGGAACATATTGCAAGTCACTAATCGACGGATCAGGCATCATGGTAGGGTAGAGTATATTGGCAATCAACGATCGCCGATATCGAAGATTAAAGGTCCAAGGTAGCGATCAAGCATATTGCTGCATATTATATCAGTGATCAGGAGGTCCATGGCAATCAGAAATCGACGATCGCGCTTAGAACATCATGGCTTATCGGTGCATCATGCATTAAAGCTCCGATAAATTAGAGTTTTAGGGGTGAATCGACGATCACCGATCGCAACAACACAAGACATGTCGGCAATCAACAGATGACGATCTTAGAAGGAATTGCGGGAAAAGAATGCCGATAAGCATAAATCACCGGGAAAGGGCCGAAAACATTTAACAAAGGAAACCAATGCAAAACCAGGGGTAGGCGGGCCTATTTCTCTCTCCTCCAGGAGGCTATGTGGCGGAATATTATTGGATCCAGTAAAGACATGGTGGCACTGATGCTAGCATGACGTGGTAGTACAAAGAACACGTGGCATGCAGATCTAGAATTTTCAAAGGTCCAAAGAGGGAATATCCTGGTGACATGTGTCACCACTTAGGAGGTGCCATGTGGCAATGATGACGTCACATCGACAATCGCAAATCAGAGGTCGAGGCTTATTGACACTTTGTAACGCAACATGCACATGGGAAAGTGCAATCAAGGGGCTCCGATACAGGGGTTGGCCCACAATCACATAAAGCGATAAAATAACCAAGGGCTAAACATAGAGGTTGATCGACGATCGACGATCGGTGGTTGTGTTGTGCATAAAAAAGGAATCGCCGATTGCGAACCTCCAATTGTGGGGCTCTGATAAGGGGGGATGGCCCACGATCACATAAAGAGTCGAGGAACCAAGGGCCGAGCACTAAAGAACTATCAAAATTGGAGATCGCAAACAAGTTGCAACTCCAATATAAAAACCCCGATTGTGATCCACTGATCGAGGAGCTATGATATTTGGTTAAGTGCGCAATTGCTAGAGGAACTTAAAGGAAAATGGAAACAAAGCACTTTATAAAAGGAAAAAGACCCTCGATTAGGAGTCCAAAGGCTCTAACGTGTTAGGGTTAAGCTCCAGGTCACAACCCCCTGGTCATATGAGAAGAAAGGCAAAAAGGGGTTAAACCAAAGGGGGCTAAAGGAGATCGGGACACGCTGATTTTGTGACGCCTCTTAGCATAAAATTCCGAATACAACTATGCCCCGATAGCATGGTACAAAGATTTAAAGGCGGATGGGTCGGCAACTAAGACTTCGAATAAAGGTATGGAGTAGTTGCAAATCGATATGTGCTAATCCTGTAGAAGCCCCTGCAATCAGAAACCAAGGACTACACTGGCTGCAGAAATGAATTCGACTGCTTCGTTGCACATCTTCAGATAGTAAATGGAGGCATGGGATTCATGAAGACTTAATGGCTCAGCATGGGGCTCCACTCAGATACACAATGAAGGAATTCTAGGACATTCTCCATTTCTACTCTGTAATAGGCAACCACATCCAATCTCTATCAACTCCAAAGAGTGGTGAAAAGCCAGGGAGTTAAGATGATAACGACGGGAACCAGGTGAGCTGAAAGGGAGGCACATCAACACAAAGACATGGCTTGATCAAGGGCCTTCACAGGAACAATAGAAGGACATTTTCCTCCATCATTATTCAGCTTCCCTTGTTTCTTTTTATTATTCTGTAATTTCTGTTTATTTTGAAGAAAGGAATAAAATCCTTAGGAACCATTCTAGGAAGTAGAGCTATTACAGGTTGAGACAACTAGTCAATATGACAGCTGGCCCTTGGCTGGGATATTTTTGTAAATGTGGATTCAAAGCCCCCCTTCTTGTATAAATGAGGGGGAGAAACACTTAATACTGGTTCTGGAATTCTGCACTCGCAATGTTCCAAATTCTATGGTTCCACTTTGGTTCTTTGAAGCTTGTTCACGAGGGACTTGAGCTATAGATTGTTGAATGTAAATGGACTAGTGAATGGGACTCATTTCGAAGATTAATGAAACTCTTTGGTAATTCCAATCATGGAAATGCGAAGTATGTTTTCCCCTCTGTAAATATCATTTCATATATGTTTTCTTTCTCTGAATTAGTGTGATGAAGGTGTAGGTTTCACCCTTTTTCATTATTGTATATTTGTTACTAAGTAGTGACAATACTTGTGTTAGCTACATATTTACTTATGTACCTGTAATGTGCACAGATTTACTTATGTTTTTGGTGGAAAATATGCCCATGAAATATATGTTATGAAACCTTGACTAGTGATCCACTGTTTCTACCATTCCATCTCCTCCCTCTTCCATATTTCTACTGGAATATCGTGGTTTAGGATTCTGCATTACAATCAACCCTACGCACCAAATTACCTCCTTCTTTTTCTCCTCTTCACTTTACTACAATGTCAATATTAAGTTGCTTGTTGTTGTGTGTCGGGCACCAGAACAAGGCATTTCTCTTTGAGGTTGGCCTGATTTACCCCCTTAACATTCAAATCCATGTCTTGGCTTGAGGTTACCTTAATGAAGGCTTATTTGAACCAAGCCCCCTTTTATTCTCTTTTTAAAACTTAGTGACAATTGTAGTGCAACCGAAAGCCCCCGATTGATAATCTTCCATGCACTCCTCTATCTAAGATTTCCTAGGCACTGGTCTACAATCAACCTAGAGGCTATCTCTAGGAAGATTTCTATGTCTCCTGAAGCACTTGCGTTACGGGTTCCAGAAAAAGTGACAACACCACCAATGATGAAATCATGGCCATGCCTCCTCAACTAGCAGAGTTGAGCACTGAACTTGTTCATTATTTTGTGGACATTGGATCACAGGAAGAAGTCTATTCTATTCAGAATGAAGTACCAAACGAAGACAACAATGGGGTTCAATCAGGTTTCCCTGAGGCTGAAAGGCAAGTTTCAAGCCATCAGGAGCATGTGACAATGAACCAAACAATATTTGGTAGGTTAGTAAATCTACCGGTAGAGAGAGTGAAGGCCTCATCAATGCATTCAACAACAAAACATCTTCGGTTAGAGAGGAGTTCCCAATTACTCACCTCTGAAGAATATATGAACCTAATGTTTAAGTCTGAGCATAGAAAACTTGAAATTTAGGAATCTAAATAGAGAAAGAAGGAGTCGGCCAAGGAAAAGAGAGATTCAAGGATTGCAGTAGCAACAACTTGGGAAAAGGAAAGGATCAAAAGAAAAAAAACAAGGAAGAGAAGGAACATCAAAAATAGTTGGCAAGGCCAGAGAGGGAGGCAAGAAAAGGCTCAAGAAGTGTTGGAAAAAGAAGGGGTGAAAAACATGGAAGAGTATGGTGCAAGTTAGTTGGAGGAAAACAAGATGATGTCCAACACTTTGGACCACATTATAGATCATACACCATCGTACTGCGACCTGATTAACATCCAAGTCCCCCACTATTAGCCAGGGGTTATACCTACCCATATACACCTACCAGTGTAGGTGTAAATCCTATGTATTATAGGCAACCTCTAGTTAGGGTTTGGGTTAGTAGCACAAGTGGAAAATTTAGCTACTCAATCCCTCCATAGTTACAAGGAGTAAACTCGACTCAAGCATATGAAAAAAACTTGGCTCAGGCAAGCACTTCAACAAGTTTTGGCGATTCAGAAAATGGAGGCCATCAAGCATAGGGGTGCCATGAATTTGTTTTTTTGTAACCAAATTGCAATGTGGATGAAGTTAACATCCTTTGTTTTTTGTTTGTAACCAAATTTCAATGTAAGTTCCAATGTGTATTTGGATACAGTTCAAATTTAAGACAAACATACAGTTTAATATACTAGTTAAATATACAATATGTTTCGAGTATGGTTTATAATTTATAATGTTACGAAAAATAATTAACTGACTAACTAAATTCCAATATTACAAAAATTATCTGATTACAAAAACCCTACATAATTTATAATGTTACAAAAAATAACTAACTGACATGTTACAAAAACTAACTAAAAAACTAACTAAATTGCATTGTTACAAAAACTAACTGATTACAAAAACGTTGCATTATTTAAATTTGCTACAAAAACTAACTTATGTGACATAAGCTTAGGGTTAGTGTTTATGAATTTTATTGTTATAGATAAGTGCTTCCCCCATCTTATGTATCTCATTATCTTCATCAATATAAAAACCAATATTAAGTTGTCATTCATGGAGATGTCTTCCTCTATCCATCCATGTTACTAGGTGCTATCCAACCCTTTGGTGTGCAAGTAAACCCACTATGGATGTTTATTCTCTATTATTTCCAACTTATATAAATTCCATCCCATTTGATATTTAAGTGCAACACATGTACATAGATTGATGGTTGGAATTATGGAAACATGGAGGATTTATGTGAATGACAACATTGGTTGCACATTGTTTAATGAGCCTACCTTTCATTTACTATCCACACATTCTTTAGTCAGCGTACATTAATTTACCAACTGCACATTCCTTAGTTAGCCTACTTTTCATTTATTGGAATCACATTCTTCGTTGAGTCTGAACATAGTTCAACTCGGTCTATATTATAGAAATCATATTACTAGTAATTGTTGGAGTCCTAATTTTCTATAAATTCTTTAGATCTAATTTTTGATTATGTAATAATTTATTAAGTTCACCCATAATTTAGTTGTTTCATAACATAAGCACTCCAACTAATTTCATTTAGCAATGCCTCGAAAAATTCTTCAAGAATTTCATTGCTGCAAGTTAATCCACTTGAGAATTCAGTCTACATTATGAACACTTTGTTTAGAAAACATAGTACTTGCAGGTTATGTGCTCCCATAACCACCTAGCTAAAAGAGTTGTGGCTCATGGGCAACCCAAAAAATGGCTTAGTCACTCTCTTTGTATAAAGGTATCAAAATGCAGTTAAGAGTGGGAATGTAATCTTAAGAAGACATCAATTTCTAGTAAGATAGTTTTTTCCATAGTTACTTATAACAACCTCTTGATACAAAACAATAATATGAGAAGTGGATGGAAGAAAGGTTTTAAAAAACCAAGAACCATTCTAAGATCAGTTAACATGCAATCTCACCTAACAATTCCATGTGGTTATCCAACATAAACAAAAGAAAATGGTCCAAACAATTGGAGTTAAAAATAACTTTTCCTTGCAACTATCTCAAAGGTTTTGAATGCATAGGGATGAAGCCATTGAAATAATGGTCCAATGTGTGACCATAATGATTTAGACTTGTATCTACCCTTATATAATATCTTGGTCTCTTGTATGGAGCATTCCACATTCCATTATGCACAAGAGATTTTATTGTTTGATAATTTCTCTTATCATAGACAAATTGATTTTTTTTCATTTAAACTTAAAGAACAATCAGCATAAGATCATTTTTATTAGTTAGACAAAGCAAACAATCATCATTGTTTTCTTAGTATAGATAAAACCCTACATCCATAGAAGGCACAAAAGCCACCAAATAACCCACATAACCCACAACAAAAGCCCAAATTCCATATTTTCTTTAAAACCATTTAACCAGTGCAAAAACACCAATTTTATTTTCAACCTAAGCCACATAAGCCACCAATTAAGCCACAAAATACACCAATTGAAGCCACACAAAAAACCATACATCCACAGAAGGCACAAACATCACTGAATAACCCAAACAACCCATAATATAACCCCGAATCTCATATTTGCTTTAAAACCCTTTAACTAATGCAAAAACACCAATTTTTTTTCAACTTAAGACATATAAGACACCAATTGAAGCCACAAAAAAATCATACATCCACAGAAGGCACAAAAGCCACCAAATAACCCACATTATAACCCCAAATTCCACATTTTCTTTAAAACCCTTTAACCAGTGCAAACACCCCAATTTTTTCTTTTCAACCTAAGCCACAGAAAAACCATACATTCACAGAAGGAAAAAAATCCCAAAAATAACCAACAAAAAAACCATACATCCACAGAAGAAACAAAAGCCAAAGAGTAACCAACAAAAAACGAATGATCTGAATACCGAGAAAATTGATGTGTTCACAAACACAGTTGCAGGTATGGCTGGGAGGATGAAGAATCCTACTAGGGAATGGCGATGCCAAGCTCCAAACGCCTGCTGCAGTGAGCCAACCATGGTGTCCAATGCTATGTCAAACAAGGTCGAACGAACGAGAGAAATTGAAAATTGGTGCCTCCAATTACGAACCACAATCGACGAGATACAACCCTGAAACAACACAATGCCACCCAAGAGTCGAAACCCTTTACTGTGCCCACATGCCACATTTGTAGCCGAATAAAAACCATAGAATCCGAACAACACAACGTAGCAGCCAGACAAGATTCCATAACAAGCGATAAACAAAGGTTTACCTCACCATAAACTAACACGTCACACACAAATACTGGTGGAGTAGAACGAGTAGGTTTCAGGCCTGAATAGAAATAAAGGAGGAGTCAAACAAGGTTGAGTAGTCGATGCAACATGAACCCTGAACGACTTCAAAACATGAAGGTGGGCTCCACTCCGCAAAGGGGACATGTGGAGGCACGTGGGCTACATGCGTCATACATCCGAGTCATCTCGCCAAGTGTCATTTTTGGTCCACGTAGGGAGTCCACACAACTACTAGCTGCCTTCCCTAATATGAAGAGCACACAAATCTTCAAACATATATTATCACATATTTATTTTAATATTAAAACAACATATTATCACATAGATTCTAAATTTAATTTTTAATCATATAAAATAAACACCTGTTTATATATATTTTTAATTAAAAAACAAGGCTTATCCTAAATTAGGGATTTTTTTTTTGTATGTTGATATTTCTTTTCAATTTAATTCAATTTTAATTTATATGAATAAGTGGAAATTTTATTTTCATAAATACTTATCATATTGACATTTTAACGAATATAAAATAACTCATTGCTTTTAGATATTTTGTTTTTCTTTGATTATTCTGTTATTTCAATATACAAATTGTTCATGAGAATCAAAGCAAATAAATCTTGAATAGAAAAGCCAATTTACAATTGTAGAAACTCTTAGAGGTGCGCTCAACAAGCAAAGGCATTTTCCTGGATAATATCTAAATGAGGTCTCCACTAGCTTCTTTTGGAGATTAAATGATCCCTAAATGCCATCTTCAACTTCAAATCATCACAACTCCACAAAAACTGCTCATCCCTCATAAATCTGAAGTTCACAAGACAAAGCTATGATTCACCCATCAAATTGACTACCCGTGTTGAGTATGGAGGGAGGGTCACTGCAATTCCAACACACATTATATTAGCGTTTTGGTTGGCGTAGTCGGGTGTCACACATAGTCATAGTGTGCAAAGTGGAAGACACTAGAGGGCAAGGCCGACCAAGGGGAAGGACTTCATAGTCATATTTGACCTCCAATTTGTTTGTAGCGAGGACCACAAATAAAAAAAATAAATGTGCATGGTTAGGCATGTTTACAAAGACTCTTAAGTTGTCACTGTAATCAACCTTCCCCTATCGTCAACATTTATTTTTTTTCTTCTCTAATTTCCTACTGGGTGAGTTTGAGTTAAAAATGTGAGTGAATTCAGTGTCTCAACTCAGGAAGATGAGATTAACAAAGAAATATATGACATTTTCACAACAACTGACCTTTCCTGCAATTGATAAACTACTTCAAAATTTGACTAGTCAGTTGTTAGTGAAGCTGGGTAACTATCGGTCAGAGTTTCTGAGGTGGAGACTCAAGGAGGACAGGCCGACCTCTGACCACATACTCAGAGGCAAACTCAAGTGGGCCATAGCATTATATAAAATGAACTAACCTTTGCATTGTGGGTCCAGCGGCTTGTAGAGCCAGGTGCAAATTTACATTCTTCTATTCACCTGGGCTCCATTATTCCCTTGGTCTCCATGGAATTATCTGATCTCATGTTGTCATGCAACTTCATCAACTTAGTAATTGATTGACCTTCACCTACAACAACGATATTAGTATATTCATATATCAATATTATTATATTCATCTTTCATGTGTTGAATGAATACAAAATTATTAAGTAAATCAATTTACCACTTGCAATGTCCTCTTTGATATCTGCTGCTTGAGAGAGCACTGCTATACAAGTAAAACTTTGAGTAGGACCATTATAACAACCGAAGAAGTAACCATTTCAATATTATAACACACCATTGTTTTCATTTGCTACACTAATGGAATAACCACTATGCTGCACATGTCCTAAGCAAGCAATCTATCTTTTTATAATGGTTTGGAATGCTAATTTGGTTTAACATCATGGACATCTTAACGGCTTGATTTCTTGGGAATTTACAAAACTATTTTGAAAACTAATATTAGTAAGATTAATGTGGTTTGTAGTGTTAATTTGATTCTATTTACCAAAGGTCTTTACCACCATGATATGTAATTTACAAAATTATTTTTGAAAAAATCAAGCCAACTAAGTTATAAAATTATTTAAAAAAATCAAAATAGGGTCTTTAGAAAAAAATTATGTAATAGATGATACACCATCCCAACCAAATATGAATTAGTTAAAATAAAAAAACCAAATAGACATAATGCTCTATGTTACAACAAATAAAAAATTTGGGTTTGGCCCAGGAGAGACTGGTGAGTTCTTTAGTTTCTTTCTTGAGGATCGGTTAAAAAATTAATATATATATATCAAACAGTTAAAAATTTAATATATATCGAACATTCAGTGTATGCTTATAATTAATATATGTCGACGCCAGAGATCATAGTTGGTATTAGCATTCTGGTCAGAGCAGTCGGGTGCCAGTTGTAGTTGGTGTCTGTGAAGTGGAAGACATAAGAGGGCAAGGCCGACCTTTGACTTCATAGCCGAAGCTGAGTTCGAGAATGATGACTCCAAGGAAAATCTTAACAAGTAAATAATTGATGTCGCAACATTCTACTAGTACTGTAAAGCATTGGAATGTTGTAAAGTAAGAGCCAGATCTCTTGGCTATTATTATTAATAACTTGATCATGTCAGCAAGATATGAAATCCATGTTTAGGAATCGAGGTGTCATACTCCAACCTTGGGCATAACACATTCTCAAATTTCGTACATTGTATTAGCTCAACTCACCTACAAACAAACGACCTGGTGGGGATATACCATGCTCATCGTACTAAGTATTAACTTAACACCCTTACAAATGGATGATCCGAGAACGAAAATATCATTGCAAAATAAAGCTCAAGGGCTCTCAACCAATCGGAACATAGATAATTACAATTTAAAAATTCAAAAAATAAATCATTTTTGGTTCTAATGTTTAGTTTGGGAATTGTCTTTTTAATTTTTAGTCAACTAGGGATTAATTCTAGGGTCAACCCATATCGAATGCATTATATCTTGCCAATGACAAAGATAATAAGAACAAGGACCAACAATAGAATGTGAAATGTCAACCCATATGTATACATCTAATAATATCAAGATAATGTCAACCATACGTATACGTCTAAAAAGAAAAAGATAATATCAACCCATACGTATGCGTCTAATAAGAACAAGGACCAAAAATAGAATGTGAAATGTCAACCCATACATATGCATCTAATAAGAACAAGGACCAAAAATAGAAAGTGAAATGTCAACCCATTTGTATACGTGACCAAAAATAAAATGTGTGATCGAGATCTTGTGTGTGGGGGGGGGGGGGGGCCAAATCTGAAAATTGACCCAATATCTTGAAAAATTTGAAATGTCAAAAGAAAAGTGGGAACACTATAGAAATAATATATATATATATATTGTTTTATTTAGGGTGGGGTGGGGGCATTGTGGTGGGTTGCGGCCAACATCTGAAAAATTGAACACAATAGAAATCTGAAAAATTGTAGACAATATCTAAAATTAAATTCAAAAGAAAATGTAGAGAACACCTAGTAAACAATATATATATATTTATTAAAGCAAAGAATAACTGTAAAAGCTACATTATGGTGGACAATTTGTCCTTTTACAAAATGTGACTTGTTACTTATACCATTTTTTGGTTACAATACCATGGGTAAATTCCATGGGTGAATGAATACCATGGGTGGATGTCACAATACCATGAGAAAATACCATGGATGAATGAATACCATGGGTGGATGCCACTTACAATACCATGGGAAAATTCCATGGGTGGATGAATACCATGGGTTGATGCCATTTTCCATTCAAATCATTCTTCCCTCCTTAAGAAGCAATGGTCCCCATTGTGTGAAGTTCCCTCCTCCGAAGCCTTTATTCAATATGAAGAGCCACTGAAGAGAAGGGTTTTATGTGGTTAACCTATAACCATGACGAACAAAGATCCTAGGATAGAGATACTCTGTAATGCTTGTGACCAACTGTGATACTGACAGTGTGCGGCCTAGAAAATGGAATTCTATGAAGTGTGGGTTTGTGGATGACCCATAACCATGATGATCAAAGATCCGAGGATAGAGATGCCCTGTAATGCTTGTGACCAACTGTGATACTGACAATGTGCAGCCTAGAAAATGGACTTCGATGAAGTGTGAGTTTGTGGATGACTCATAACCATGAAAAGTGAAGATCCGATGATAGAGATACCCTATAATGCTTGTGATCCATTGTGATACTAACAATGTACAGCCTAGCAAATGGGATTTTGTGCAGTTGACCCATAACCATGATGTTGATTGTTGATGAAGTAGCAGGTGCCTACATAGCCTGGGGTGGGTGGGAACGTCTCCAAAGAACCCAAACCGAATGCCGCTATGCTGAAACTGATGAAGGTGAAGCAGGTGCCTACTAAAGCGGGGTGGGAGGTCATGTTTCCAAAGGGAACCTGCTCCGAATGCTACTCCAGAATTAAAATGGACATAACTTGGTCAATATAACTCGAAATATTTTTTATAACCTATTTTTGGAAATAGAATGACCATTATGCATCTTCCCATGTGATTGAAATCCCTACATGGACACTTTGGAAACTTGGATTCACGCTGCAACTGTCCTGCCGTAAAAAAAGTTCTGAAAAGAATAGCCAATTTTAAGTTAGTGATATCTCTCTTATCCGAACTCCATTCGACCAATTTGTTTTTTGAAATTGAGTGATTTTTCAAGAGGAGATCAGATCTATAATACTGTTTCTGAAATTTTGCACAAAAACTGCAAAAAATGATAGGAGAGGCGTCATCCACGAATTGTTGTCAGAAAAATTTCTGCAACATAGCTGATTTTAAATCAGTGATTTCTCCCTCATCCAAACTTTGATTTGGCTGATTTGTTTTTTGAATTTGGGTATTTTTTCGCAAGGAATCTAGATATGTTATTTATTTTTGTAAATTTTGCACCAAAAGTTTCAGATATGATCTACAAACTCGTTGCCCAAGAAAATTCCTGCAAAAAAAATGAAAAAAAAGAAAAATTCTTCCTGCTTTGCCCAAGAAAGTGCTCTGTGGAGGTTGTAGCACATGCTTGAAGTTTGTTGAATATTGTTACCAAAATTTGAAATTGAAATAGGCATCAAACCCTCATTCCTATGGAATCATAACCTGACTCTGATACCACTGATCTGGATCTTGGGGGGAGGTCCCCAAGATCTGAAAAATTGAACCCAATATCTGAAAAATTGAAGTGCTAGAAGAAAAGTGGAGAAAACCTAACAAACAAAACCGATTATTATTATTATTATTATTCTTTTGTTTAAATTAGAACAAAGAATAACTGTAAAAGCTACATTGTGGTGGATAATCTGTCCTTTTACAAAATGCGACTCATTACTTATAGCCTTTTTCGGTTACAATACCAAAGGTAAATTCCATGGGTGAATGCATACCATGGGTGGATTTCACAATACCATGGGAAAATACCATGGGTGAATGAATACCATGGGTGGATGAATAACATGGGTGGATGAATACCATGGGTTGATGCCATTTTCCATTCGGATCAATGTGAACCCATACAAATACTCATGATAAGAACAAGATAATGTAAACCCATATATATACTTCTAATAAGAATAGGATAATCTCCCCTGATGTGGGTGTATCACATGGCATGTAGCTCGACGCCGACATGGAAAGGAGGCACGTGGCTCATCACTCGCGCCAGCCGGCCTCGCATGGGTTTTGATCCAATGCTTCAGGACTACAAATTAAATGCAGCATTTATGCAGCAACCCACCGCCCTTCAGTTTCACAGTTTAATTTTTATGGCGCTTTGTTTGTTCTCCATTCTGGCTCTTCCCTTATGCTTAAGCTGTTCCAGCAAAACCTTTACACCTGACTCTTGAGAAAGATCAGTTCTCTGTCCAACCTGGGATCAACATGCTGCCTTTCATCTCCGCATCCATCTTCCCTTCAATCCGTCCTGCTATGTCTTCTGTCATTCGCTCTCTGTCTCCTCAGTAGCTGTTTTTTCTAGTCCTCCCGCAATCCTCATCATGCCCAGAGTTCGCTCAAGGATGAGCTGCAGGCAAGGCAGCTCCCCTGGCAATGTCTCCCACCAGCCATCCTCCACGACCTCAGAGCCTTTATTTGACGCTTCAGAATTTAGTTTTTCTAGATACCCTGTCACCAGAAGTGGCCGTGGCAGAGGAAGAGGGAAAATTATCATTGAAGCTTGCTCTTACCACTCCCAATCCCACACAGCTCACTTCCGCTTCCCTTGCTCCATTGGAAACTCTACCTTCATTGCGTCTGTTATCACTCAGGTTGTCCCTAGGCTCCTAATAGGGATATGGCCGAGGTAACCACAAACCAATCTTCTGATTGCAGGTTCTAGCCCACCTATAATCGGAGAGGGCTCTCTCCTTTTGATTCAACCTTAGTTGATGATTTTAGGCTAGCTTTCTGACTTCAAGGGAGTGTTGATTGCGATTGGAAGGAAGGTAGGATTCTCGAACAAAGACGCACGGTGAGGTGTGATAAGTTTCGAACCATTGGGCATGGAGTCACAGATTGAGGCTTGCGAGCATTTCCTTGGTCACAAGGGGATACGGAGCGAGATAGCCACACAGGATACTATTTTCTGTCTGTTGAAAGTACGGAGTGAACATCAGGGATGAAAGGCAAAGGAGAATCATTTCATCATGCTGACAAAGAGGAGAAATGGATGAATGGGATCCAAGAGCAGTTAAGAATTCCTAAGACATGCACTCATATGTGAAAGAAACAACAAAAACCAGATCATTTAAGAATACAAGCTCATAACTATTTCTGAAGAAAACATTGAGAAACGCAGAAATTGAACTTAAGGTGTAATGAAACAAATCTTAAGCTATTCTTTTTTCCTGCAATTTAGAAAGGCAGAAAGGTGGTAAAAACATAAAATAAAACAGGAGAGAGGAACACTTATTGGATCATGTAGAAGAACAGGAATTCCGTGATCATTCCTTGGCCAAGAGAAAACATCAAGTTGTTTCGCAATCCATGCTTTCAGCAACCTTTGATTATGGAAATTTATGACAGTTACAGTGCAAGTCTTTGCTCAGAGAAAATGTTGGAAAGAAGACTGACCAACAACTACTACCAACCAACCAACCCCTCACAACATTGCTTAGGGTGGTATAAGCAAAATATCGGAAAGACATCATTACAAGTGACCTCAACGGGTCTGCTTAGAGAACTCTTCAAAAATTTAAGTGTTGCTGGAATTAAATGCAAGTAAATCTTTTGACTGCGCTGGGGGCAGCTGGATCGGAACAGGTGACAAGGTGGCCCTTGGGAACCAGATGCGGTACTGCTGGAGTGATTGTGCTTCGGGAACTACAGTTCGGTTCTGGTGTGAATTGAATGTGCAATAATTACGACTTGAGAGCTTCAAGTAGTTTTGCTCTCTTTCTATGAATCTGCTGGAAGATATTAAATGTTCTCCTGCTTCGGGCCGCTGTTCAAGATATTCGCTGATACTCTTTGACACACTTGATGCCTGATGATTTGATCTGATACACTTTAAACTCTGTGATTGATCTACTGCTGTCTTTAAACCGGATCCTTTTGGCACGATTAGGCGATTTTCGGGCTTTTTCGGCCGCAATGGGCTAAGAAATCAGAAGATTCCCTAAAGGATCGGAAACTACCTCTTTTTCTTGATCTGGAGCTCCGAAGTGCGATTTTTCTTCCTGCGCGAAGTTTTTGGCTTTCTGGCTGCTGACATAAGCATGGCGTCGGCTGTACGGCATATGA
>APFE031111413.1:179370-208038 GCA_000404065.3 Pinus taeda
GAATCTGCCAAGATTAAATTGTTTGGACAGATTTACAATCTCTATATTCTAAAACAGGAAATTTAAACCTAGGGAGACCAAGATTAAACTGTTTGGACCTCCCTTTAATTGAAAAATAAATAGCGATACCGGGATAACTTTACAAAATTTGAAGGCAATTGGATGAACTTGAAGTAGCCTTCTTCACTTGGAGACTGCTAAACAAATATGGAGCATTGCAGCAAGCAAAGTATGACATATTTGGCCTGTAACATGCCAATCAAGAAAAATGAATAACCTGCTGCAGCAGGCAACTAACAACGTCTATTACAGTTGAGCTAAGTGAAGACATTGTTGGTACGGGAGTTGAAGGTTCGGGGTTTGTTGGTCTAGGAGCTCCAATGTGGACAAAGACATCAGACAAGAACGAGGCTACTCAACGAAAGGATCCTGGTGGCCCAGTTAATCAGGAAAGAAACACTCGCGCTGGCCCTAACGCTCCTGTAGTGGGTGATTCTTCAGGTAAAGAAGGCCAACCCTCTGAACCTAAAGATCCTGACCATTTCGGCTGCCGCATTATTTAGGAATCACCTCCTACTTCGCTTGGTGATTGATCAGGTCTGCTCCTTCTGTTTTTGGCCCGCAGTTGCAAGAAGTTGTCCTATCCTCTCAGAATCCAAAGTCATCTCTTGTCTCAATATCAGTATCAATATCAAATCTCTACTAATTTTGGCTTGCCGATTTCCCCTGCGTGGGCGGCTCAACTCAGTTTTTGCTTACGGTCATGATCACTGTCTTATGGTTTATGTCCTCTTGGACTTTTTATTGGGCCATTATGTTTATGGGTTCTCTTCTAGTCATAAAAAGGCCTTGCAGTTTTGAGTTTTTCACTGGTTCTAAACACCATGTACCAGCTTTCAGTTACAATTTCAAGATTCATCAAGCCTCAAAGTAAGTCACTATGAGTGATATCTGGTCAGGTTTTTAAGCTATTTTTGTAAGAATTCTTCTCTGAGGCTAGAATTCTCGAGGCCTCGGCCTCTCTGTAATTATATTTTGTATTAATATAGAAGTAGCCAAATTCAGAAAAAAAAAGAATAGGATAATCTCAACCCAAATGCATACGCATGATAACAACAAAGGCCATACATGTGACCATTGCGGAAAGTCTAATCAACAATCACAATAATTACAATTTTAAAATAAATAATATAAAATTGTTGAAATATTCATGTTTACTATATGTGGGATATATCTAACCTACAACAACATTTACATACCATTGTGCGAAAGCCGAGGGTAGCCTTCACCTGGATGCATGCAAAATTGATGTAATGTAGTGGAAGGGATGCTATTGTTGAGCACCTGGATCAAATCCATTTAACACCTATTATAGATTTGGGAGAGTTGGACATCACGATAACAAGTTTAAAATATCTTGAATTAGTCAAGGAGAAGTACTAGAATACTGAAAAGTTAGAAGGAAATATTAGATGCCAATGAATTGGCTTCCAAGGGGCATTGTTGCTATGTATCTCTTTCTCGATTTTTTGGGCAATAAAGTTACATTACGGGCATATGATATCGAAATAAAAACTCCTAATGGAAAAAAGGCTTGGTTCGGTTAGTTTCTCATGCATATGATGATGTAGCTCGTAAATCTAAGGGGAAAGGTGCATCACTAACTTTTCTAAGAATTCTGATATAAATTCCCAATTAGAATCCCCTTTAATATCTCTTAAATTATCTGGAAAATATGTTTAGAGAGACAACATCATGCCCATGGATATCTACAAGATGGAGAAATTGGAAATCTAAATTTACTACCCTGAAAGAGAACATACTTGAAGCTGTCCATTAAGGTTTGTCATGTTCTTGTGAAAAATATATATGCAGAGTAAATTGTTAAATATATCTAATTACTCCTGCATACAGAGTTGTCTAAATTTAGAGTGTTAGTTAACTGTGTTGACTATGAGTGAGTTCGAGTGTAGTTTTATTTTGAGTAAAGCTGAATTTAGAGTGTGTGTGCATGTTGAAGTTATTTTGAGTGAGTTGTTAGTTGAAAAACTATAAATACCCCTCACCAAGTTCATTGTAGTCATCAAGTTTTTGTGTGATCAATAGAGAAGAGAAACAAATCATGTTGTTTTCATGTGTCAATTTGGTGCCTTACCTCCTCTACCTTTCCAACAGATTGGTATCAAAGCAAGTTATTAAAACCTAGGTGAGAATGTATTAGCAACAGCCCGTGAGTGATGCTATTTTTTTTTTCTCTTGATTAAAGCTTTAACACACTCTGCAAGTGATAATTAGAGCATTATAACACTGGAGGGCTCAGTGGTGAGCCACGTTATAAGTCATAAAATTTCGCGCACACAGGTTGAATGTGCCTCAGGTGCATTAGAGAACTAATGCGACTCTATATCATCATGGAAAGCGTTACCACATGTTGTAACTATCTTTCATGACCCATTAGCAAAGTGGGCAAGTTTTAAAAATTCTTTATGTTATATTCATAAGGGATTTCAGTCCATGAGAACTAGTTTTAAAAAAGTCAAGTTTGGTTATATGTTTGAGTGAAGTGCTTTATAAAGAGGGTTTATGTTTTATAAAGAATATAGAATGTGAAAGGATTTAGTTATTAAAAAGGGTTTTGTTATAAAGAGTCTTAAAAGGGTATAATTTTTTTTTAGGAAATATTTTTGTTTCGATTTTGAGATTAAAAAACAATAAAGGGGTTTTATTATTTGAAGAAAGGTTTTCTTTTAATAATGGATTCATCAAGTTTCCAGCCGCAATTTTCACCGTTTACATGGAAGAACTATGATAATGGTGGGCTATTAAGATGGAGACAACGTTAAAGCCTCATTATGTTTGGGAGCATCTCAAATTTGGATTTCTTGAACCTAGGAATGAAGCAAAAGAACGAGCCCTCACTAATGCAGAAAGGGAGCAATGGAGGAAGATAAAAAGAAGAATGCACAAGCATTGTAAATTATCCAACAAGGGGTGGACCAAGCAGTGTTCCAGAAGATTATGGCCACATATTCAATAAATACAATGTGGGAGACTTTGGAGGCAAGTTATAAGGGTATGGCCAAAATCAATATTGTTAAGTTCCAGAATACTATGAGAGATTTTGAAAGTCTGTAGATGAGGGAAACAAAGGATATTGATTCATTCATGAATCAGGTCCTGACTATTGTAAATCAATTAAGGATTTATGGTGATGACATTGAAGATCAAACAACGGTTGAAAAGGTCCTCAGATGTTTGTCAACCAAATTTAATGTTGTAGTAGTATCCATAGATGAAGCCAAGGATTTGACACCGTTGACAATTGATGAATTGATGGGATCACTTCTATCCCATGAGGCAAGGATAGACAAAAATATGGATTACACCTTAGATACCACTTTCAAAAGTCAGGTTTCTATCTCAAAAGACATATTTCGTGGTAGACGTATATTGAGAGGTAGAGGACGAGGCTGAAGACACGATGGTCATAGAGATGACAAAGAAGAGAAGGAACAAGAAAGTGGAAGCGATAGGAGAAGCTTCAACCACAAAAAAGGTGTCGAAAAATCAAAACTGGGATGTTATTATTGTAATAAATTTGGTCATTATGCCTGTGATTGCAGGAAGAGGATATCTGATCAAGGAAAGCAAAGAGCTAACTTAACTATAGATAATACTGAGTCCATGTTCCTAACTTTCCATACCATGCATGAAATTTCTGATAATGTTTGCAGTAACCACATGACATACAATAAGAACCTGGTTGCAAACCTGGATCAATTAGTTAAGACAAAGGTAAAATTGGACACTAACAAGATTATGGATGTATATAGGAAAGGAGTGGTCAACATTCTGACTAAGCAGGGGGAGCCGAAGACGATATTAGAGGTATATTATGTCCTTGTTCTCAAACATTATATTATAAGTGTTGGTCAATTGATTCAGAAGGGATACCAAATTATTTTTCAAGGACAAGAGTGTGTTATATTTGACAATCCCCTAAGAAAGTCGCTAATAGAAAAGGTGTAGATGACGAGGAACATACTCTTTCCTCTGATCATGAATTATAATGATCAAGTAAGTTATTTTACAGTTTCATGTTCTAATGATTACTTGTTATGGAACTTTCGGTTTGGACAATTGCATTTCTCTGGTTTAAGATTGTTGTAGAAGAAACATATGGGTAGAGGATTACCTCCCATAAAGAACCTACTAGTGCTTGTGATTATTGCATCATGGGAAAGCCACACCGTTAATTTTTTTTGAAAGGAGTTGCATACAAAGAAAAGCAACCAATATAGATGGTTCATACAAACTTGTGTGAACCTATGCGGACATAGTCAATTGGTGGAAGTTGTTACTTCACCACTTACATTGATGATTTCAGTAGAAAGACATGGGTTTACTTCCTGAAGCAGAAGTCTGAAACTTTTGCAAAGTTCAAAGAATTAAAAGCCTTAACAAAGAACCAAAGTGATTGTCAGATTAAGGTGTTGAGATCAAGTCGTGGTGGAGAATATGATTCAAAGGAAATCCATGCTTACTGCAAACAACATGAAATTAGAAGGAAATTTACAACTAGATACACACTGCAGTAGGATGGTGTATCAGAGAGAAATAACAAAACAATTATGAACATGGAAAGGAGCATGCTGAAAGGAAGACACTTGTCAATTGCGTATTGGGCAAAAGCAATTGCATGTGTTGTTCATATGATAAATAGTTCTCATACAAAGAGTGCGATGAACATATTACCAGAGGAAGCATGGTTAGGTATGTCTTGTAGTGTATCTCATCTTAAATTATTTAGATGTGTAGCACATACACATGTACCTAAAGAGCTAAGAGGCAAGTTGGATGATAAAAGTGAAAAATGCATATTTACTGGTTATACTAAGCAATCAAAAGCTTATAAATTATATAACCTTGTCACCAAGAAGAGTATAATCAACATAGATGTTGTGTTCAAAGAACAAGAATCATGGAACGGGAATGTAGACCAAACAATTGATGTAAGAGTACCACTGATGGAAGAAGAGGATGTAACATAAATGAGCAACAGGGATCACAATAGAAGACACCAAAAAAATGCATGCCAACAAGGACTCTAATATTATCTGAGCAACATGGATCTTCAAGCAGATCAATAGATCAGAATTCTCCCAACAATCGATTAGGTCATGAATCAAGTGAAGGTAATAGAAAAATGAGAAGTTTGCAAGATATTTATGGTGATTTTGATGTTAGTTCAAATTTTGCATTGTTGTCATAATTTCCAACCCTCATTGTTTGAAGATGCTATCAGAGATGAAAACTGGGTGCAAGATATTGTGAAGAAATGGAAGCTATTGAAAATAATGATACTTGGGAATTTGTTGGTTTACCAAAAGATAAAAATATTATTGGCATGAAATGGGTGTACAAGACAAAGTTGAATGAAAAAGGAGATATTGACATATTTAAAGCAAGGCTTGTAGCAAAAAGGTTCTCGCAGCAACCAAGAATAGACTTTGGAGAAACATTTTCTCCAGTAGCCAGATTGGATACTGTAAGAGTAGTCTTAGCATAAACAACTCAAAACAAGTGGAAAGTGTATAAGATGGATGTGAAATCAACCTTATTGAATGGAATTATATAAGAAGAAATCTATGTTTAGCAGCCTTCAAGTTATGAAGTTGAATGCCAATAAGATAACATTTATAGATTGAAGAAAGAGCTCTATGGACTCAAGCAAGTGCCAAGAGCCTCGTATAGCAGAATTGTGAGTTACATGATAAAGAATGGATTTTGCAGAAGAAACATTGAACCTACCTTGTACACAAAGGTAAATGAGCATGGACAATTTTTTATTGTTTGCTTGTATGTGGATGATATGATTTATATTGGTTATCTTGAATTGGATGAATTTAAAGCAACAATGAAAAAGAATTTGAAATAATAGATCTTGCTCTTATGAATTATTCTCTTGGCATAAAAGTTGAGAAATATGAGAAAGGAATTTTAAATTTTCAAAATAAGTATGCTAAAGAATTATTGAAAATATTCAGGAGGGAAAATTATAAACCTGCACCTACGCCAGTTGCAACAGGTATAAAGTTAAGTAAGGTTGATGAAGGATCAAATGTTAATCCAAATCTATTCAAAAGATTGGTTGGTAGCCTTATGTATCTCACAGCTAAAAGACCATATATTATGCAAGGAGTTAGTTTTATTTCTAGATTTATGGAGTCTCCTAAAGTCTCACATTGGAGAACAAACAAAATAATTCTAAGATACATAGCATGAACTACGTATTGTGGCATATTTTATGCAAGAATCAAGAAGAAAGATTTGGTTGGATGTAGTGGAAGTGATTTTGTAGGAAGTTTGGATGATAGGAATAACACTTTTGGTTATGTATTTCATATTGGTTTAGGTGTGATATCATGGGCATCTAAGAAGCAACCTATTGTGACACTTTCATAAGCATAAGCAAAATATATAGTAACGACATCAACAACATGCCAACCAGTGTGGTTATGAAGTGTTTTGGATTACCTTTAGCATAAACAATAAGGATCAACAACAATCTATTGTGACAACATCTCAACCATTGCACTATCCAAGCATAGTGCATTTCATTGAAAGAGCAAGCATATTGATACAAGATACCATTTTATTAGAGAAATTGTTAGCAATGGAGAAGTTTATTTGAAGCCTTGTAAATCGAGTGATCAATTGGATGATATATTCACTAAGCCATTAGCAAAAGATGTATTTGAGCTTCATAGAGGAAACCTCGGTGTTGTAAGCCTAGCTGAGACTTAGACCAACAGTCATGTTTGAGTTGTCATGAGTCATGTTTTAGTTTAGCGATCATAATTAAGGTGGAGTGTTAAAGATAGATAATTACTCCTGCATACAAAATTGTCTAAATTTAGGGTGTTAGTTAACTGAGTCAAGTGTGAGTGAGTTTGATTTCAGTCTTATTTTGGGTAAAGTTGAATTTAGAGTGTGTGTGCATGTTGAAGTTATGTTGAGTGAGTCACTAGTCGAAAAAGTATAAATACCCCTTACTGGGTTCATTGTAATCATCAAGTTTTTGTGCGATCAAGTTTTGTGTGATCAATAGAGAAGAGCAACAATTTGTGTTGTTTTTGTGTGTCAATTTGGTGCCTTACCTCCTCTACCTTTCCAACATAAATGCCAGTGATGTATTTTATAGTTATGGTAGTTATTTTAGGAATAACCCTAGGTATTTTGCCTTGTCCAGGGTTTAGAGCATTCAAACCAGTTTCCCACACAGATCTAACCATCAATTAAATGGGAAAACCAACAACCTCAGTTAAATGTGGCAGTCCAAAATGAAACACTGCTAGTTTAAAAAATGAAAGTTATGTGGCAGTTGAAGATTGGGTCCATTCCATGATAGTTTTCAAAACTGCCAAAGCATCCTAAAACCACTTGAATGATTAAAGTTGCATAGTGATTTTATTGATTTTTTTTTTTTTAAATCATAGTGAATTGGTAACTTGTCGTAGTAATTTGGGCAAGGGCTAAGATCAAACCTAGCAATTGCCACTATAAAACCAAGAGTATATCTAATAGCTTGTAAGCGAGATATACAAGGAATTTATGATTTAACAAGATCAAAGACTCCATGAGGGAAAGGGAGCCTACTCCTTGAGCCTTATCACAACACCAATAGTATATCCAATAACTTGTAAGACAAATATACTAGGAATTTATGATTTAGCAAGAGACGAGACTCCATGAGGGTGGGGAAGCCTACTCCTTGAGTGCTTCTTGAGCCTTATCACAACACCAAGAGTATATCTAATAGCCCGTAAGCCATATATACCAAGAATTTATGATTTAGCAAGAGTCGAGACTCCATGAGGGTGGGGGAGCCTACTCCTTGAGCCTTATCACAATGGGCCAAAGATGTCCCCCACAGGATTTGAAATTGGGTGGAGGGGATAACATCCTTTTTTTAAAACCATGGTGAATAGTTAACTCATTGGAGTAATATGGGAGAGGTCCAAGATCAAACCTAGCGAATGTCACTATAACACCAAGAGTATATCCAACAACCTGTAATCTAGATATACCAAGTATTAATTCCTTGAGCCTTATCACAATGGGCCAAAGATGCCCCCAATGGGATTTGAAATCGGGTGGAGGGGATAACATCACATTTTGCCAACCAATCAGTCATCGCACAAGGAAACTAGGGGATATCCCATTTTACCAACCACTTGATCATCCCACGAGGGAACAAGACAATATATTTATTATTGATATCAGTAAATATGATGTCCAATGGATATGATATTTAGCCTGGTGCAATAATAAATTGAATAATTCAACAATTCCATTGTGATATCGAATAATCTAATAAGTTTACTGGCCACAACCCTCTCTAGATCAAATGGACTCATAATTCTCAATTTCAGTCTCACAATGAAAATGTCGAGAATGGAAACAATAATACCAATAATGATGGGAATCACAATAATAATGTTGTTGGGTTGATGAATGATAAATTTTATCAAGATTGGAAGCTTATGGATTTTAATTCCCATCAAGATCAACAAAAGGTGTTCAATAATTTAGTAGTGAAGCACCAATCCTTTACAAGGTTGTGGAGCCATAAACTATTTTGTCCATGACTGGGTTGGATGATCCAGATTTATGAAGGAATGAAATGAAATACATTTATAAACAACAACATATAGATACAGTGATGACATAACTTCAATTCATTAATAACAAAGTATTGAAAACTATTTAGATGCAAAATGGAAATAAACTAGCTCAGACGATGGTAGCTTATCTCTGAGAAGAGATGTGGAGACCACATGCCTTCTGAACTGTGTTACAGTGAGGCTTGAAGGGATGTTTATAATTGAGAAACAATGTAAAATCATAAACATCCGAAAACCTATCCCTAGGAGATGAAGCGCCAAAAGTTTGTGGGCCCCGTTGGGGTAAAATGGTACATCAACTTCTTGGGATCGTAATTGTGGCATACAATTTACATTTGACGCATACAAACTAGTTATAAATATATATCCGAGAAATAAAAATTTTGACTGCACACCTTGCCACAAATTAAAGTTTGTCTGTTTTCCAAAAATACATCATTTATGGCCTCAAAACGGCTCCGGAAGTTCTGGACCTGAAAAACTGCCAAAAATAGTAAACTGTGCTACAATTAAGGAAACAAAAAGAAACAATGGTGGGGTTCCAAGTGGAATAGGCAGGTGGCCACCAACATCCACCTCGATCAATCCTCCCCCCTTAGGAAGAAATGGTCCCCATTGTGTTGAGTGCCTCCATGAGATGAGGAAAGCATTTTTAGAAATTGGTCTTTGGTGAGCCACTTGCCTTGGTGCAGCAGTTGGCCAACTTTGACAACCTGATACAATTGGATCTTCTATTGGTGAATGTTCTTGATATGTGTGTCCATGATCCGATCAGTTATGGTCTGTTCCATGCAGTCTGGGTTTAGCTCTGTTGGTGTGAGTTGTTCTGCAATGTTTGATGTGTCTAGTAATGGTGGAAAGTATGGCCAAAGGCAATCCACATTGAACACTAGGTACAGGTCAGGGAATGGGGGAATGCTGAGTCAAAATCATTGTCTCCCACAACCTTGGTGATGGTTTAAGGCCCATGATTCTGATAGGATCCGATAAGGCGCTCCTTTTGCAAATGAAACCAAACTTTATCGCCCACCAGAAACTTGTGTGGCACCCAATGTTGATCGTGTCACTGTTTGTACTTGGCATTGGACCTATCAAAGATGTCATGCAAATTTTGGTGGATGTGTTGGATGTGTTCAATAAATTAGGTTGCTTTATTAGCCTCAAATTGTACACGTGTGGATTCTATATGTGTAGTCCCATGAGGCATGGTAATATCAATTAGACACAATGATTAAAAACACAAACCCACTTGAAAAGGACTACGGCCAATCGAGCTATGGAGAGCTTTGTTATAATTCTGATGCACATAAGGAAGGCTCTCATCCCATGTTCGTGGATTCTTGGAGTTGTACATGCTAGTAGGTGCACTATGATCCAATTGATGACCTCTGTCTCGTCATCAGTCTGGGGATGAAATGAAATCAACTTGGTGAGCTTAGTGTTCAATAATGTCCAGAGGCTTGACCAAAATGTGCTCAGGAACCTGCTATCTCGATATGATATAATGGTCTGCAATATTCCAAAATGTACCCATACTCATTCAAAGAAGAGTTTGGAAGTGTCCTTTGCTATGATACTCTTCTTGCAGGTTTCCAATATAGCCATCTTAGAAAATCTATCCAAAACCACAAATACACAGTCATCACCATCCTTGGTAGAAGGGAGGCCCAACAGATAGTCCATGGAGATGGATTCCCAAGGCTGGCTGGGAGTTGGCTTGGCGATGGCATAGGCAATGCATGATCTAATATATTTTCCAATGTCTTGTCAAAGTTTTGGCCAGTAAAAATAATTATGTAGTACAACGACAATTTTCTCCATACCAAAGTGTCTTGCAACTCGATTATAGTGTGCCTCCCAAATCAGCTTGGCACGCTTCTTAAAGGGAAAAAAAGGTGGCTCAGGTAGCATAATAATTCGTCTTGGAGGTGGAAATTTGGAACTTTATTTACATCCACTAGCATTTGGTATGTGTTGGTGAACTCTAGATCCATTTTGTATAATTATGGTCATCCGAAGGTCTTATGGCCATAAGAGTTGAGAATAGTTGTTGGTGTTACAACTGGGGGCCAACTAAGGCAACTTGCAACATAATTGATGCTTCCCTTTGTTGTGTGTGTGTTATATTATTTATATGACTAGATGCACGTGCTATACGTTGCGCTGGGTGTAGTAGGGGGGTCATATGGGTGGCAGTAGCCCCCTTGAATGGGGTCCGGGGCAGCGCCCTGAGATTTTTTTTATGCAGACCCAAGGATGGGGAGTGGACCCAAAGATGGTGGGCGAACCTACCCATGGTTTTGTGGATGAGCTTTGCACATGGTTTTGGGCATGATGGTTTTATTCCCATGGTATTTTGTAGATCTGATCAAGGGAACTACGATTATGTTCTAATCCAGGGTTAATGGATTGGATTTTATGAATGCTTCAACATGTATATATATGTATTGTAACATTGACAGAAACATAATAAAAAATCAATTTGGTAGTCTTGGTTTGGGATCTAGGGGAAAATATTTGTGTATATTTGTTTTTTTTTCTTGCCATTGTTTATTTTTTTGTTTGAATAATTCATTTGCAGGTAATTTTTGTATAGGGTTAAAAACTACACCCTTCTTTTATTTAATATTCAAGTGGAATTTTTGTAGATATGTAGACCACTTCTAATATCGATCGTTCTGCAACTTCCATTATGCCTAGATAAACTGAAGAGGTCGATGATCTATGTGGATGACTATCTCTTTCCCAAAAATGTAATGTTTCCATTATCGGCATGCCTGCATGATGGGATACATCTCTTTATCATAGGTGGGGTATTTCTAAATTGTATCGGAAAGTGTCTCACTATGATAGGCCATGAGATGCACTTGTTGGGTGAGAACCACACCAATAACATAGTCAGAGGCATATGTCTCAATTTAAAATGGTTGTTGTAGGTATGACAATGTGAGTGTAGAGCAGAGTCAGTTCTTTAATCAATCAACGCCTTCTGTCGGGGCTCAAACAAAAAAAATAATCACTTTCACTCAGCCTTAGGTAACCTGAATCAGAGGCCATGTGATATGAGAGATTCCCAACGCGAATCTATGATAAAAATTGGCAAGGCCCAAAAAGCCGAGCTTTGTTAGAGTGTTCGAAGCTAGCCAATCTCAGATGACTTGGATCTTAGCCAAATCCTCATACATGCCTTTCTCATCAATGATGTAGCCCAGATATTGGACCTAGATCATGCCAAATGTGCATTTCTCCAAGTTGGCACATAGTTTTTTCTTCCATAGAGTTTGAAGGGCCTAGAAAATGTGTTGTAGGTGCTCTTCCCAACTCTTGCTGAAGATAAGGATGTTGTCCAGATGTGACAACCACGAACGAGTTGGTGAAGGGATTCATGATTGCCTCGATCAACCTCATAAAAGCTGCAGGGGCATTTGTTAACTCAAAAGGCATGACCAATCATTCAAAAATTCTCTCCTAGGATTTGAAGGCGGTCTTCCATACATATGTGGGTTCTATTGGCACTTGGTGATAGCTAGACTTCAAATTGATCTTTCTTAAATACTTGGCCCCTTTGAGCTGGTCAAGAAGGTCATCAATTAAAGGGATTGGATGCCTGTTCCTCACATTAATTTTGTTTAATGCCTGATAATCAATGAAAAGTCTCTAGGTTCCATGTTTCTTCTGTACAAGTACAATCGGGCTCCCACAAGGTAAGGAACTTGGTCAACTGTTCCCTTTTTGTAGCAACTCCTAGATCTACCTCTTGATTTCTTCATTTTCTAAAATGGAGCGACGATATATCATCCCATTGGGTAGAGGTTATTTAGGAGTCAGATCGATCGAATGCTTGACCTGATAGTGGAAAGGTACCCATGAGGGTGAGTAGAATATGTCCTTGTATTCTTCCATGACCTTATCCACCTTCTTCTACTGCATGGGGGAACCCTTCCTAGGGGCCATGGATGGGCCACTATCTTCCCCTTGATTTGAGAGTGAATTAGAAAGAAAACAAATTTCTTGGTCTGGGAGATGATCTTACTGCGTTGCTTAGCAGATATCAAAGAGATGCCAGTAGGTGAGGCTACCTATGATATCCAGTATAACTTATTATATTGCCCAAAGTAATAATAAAAGTTCAAGGCTTGAACTCATACATAACATGACATGTCCACAAGTATGGTTGGCCTAATAACACGTGACAAACTTAAAGAGGAGAAACATTACATAATACCTCATCCATGAAGGGCATGATGCTATAGGGAAAGAGACACTGCTCGCTGATGCATAGATATCTTCCTTGGTGAAGCCACCCATGGTGTACCACTGTGGGTGTGGTGTGGTCGGTAGGCCCAACCACTTCATGACCTCTGTTGAAATGAGGTTCTTTTGGCTATCCCTGTTGATAATGAATTGCAGTGGAGAACCCTTCACCCACATCTGTGAGTGGGTGGAAGAGATGCCCCCCCTCCTCTGGATCTTCGAGCTCAATCTTCTAGACCTTGGTGGTGGCTATGGTGGCACTAGTTTTTGCATGAATAATATGCTTCCCCTTGTTGTTCCACTTGTCGGGTTATAGCTTAGAATCAGAACATGCATTAGACTCTAAAGCTTTCAGCTTAACCACCAGTGTCTACTTGGCATGACACTCATTTGTGTGGTGAGTGGGGATCTTGTGGAACTCACACCACTTTCCTGTGTCATTCTTCGTCTTCGTGGTGCCATTCTTCACTTCCAGCTTTGATAGGTTGTCCTAGTTCACTCCACCTTGGCTCTTTGTTTTGTGGTTTGGGGGAGCTCTTGCCCTTCTTCTGTCTCGTAGATCAAAAGTCACGCTTCTTCTATTTAATTTTTTGTTAAATCTTGGTAGCATATCAGTGTGTTGCACCAAGTGAGGAGATGTCTAGGAATTCCATTTCTTCCTGAATGTATTTGTGCAACAACTATGGTACTTGAGCACCATATGTCGCTCAAATTATTTGATACCCAACTTTGTGCATATAGTATGAAACATAATTGTGAGCTCATGCACATCTTGGTCCCTTTGCTGCTATAGTGTGGTCCACTGTATGTACTTGTCCTCATAGCTCCCCATGGGGTAATATTATTCCTTGACAGCGTCTCGGAAAAAGTTCCAAGAGGGAGCGGCTGTAAACATAGAGGGTTCCTCAATCCTTTTCTCACAGTGAGTTTCCCACTAGTCCTTGACATGTGGGGTAGCCTTAAGCAATGCAAAAGTAATCTTCTCCCTATCGGAGAAACTATGGACCGAAAAATACCCTTCCAATAGATTCAACCATTTATCTACAACATCTACATCTATTTGACCTTCAAATATAGGGATATCAAAGTTTATTTTTACCTTGAAGGGGGTGGCACCTGTGAAGTGACTATTGGATGAAGAAGCATTCACTAGTGTGCATTCACCAAAGGATATGGGCAAGGTTTTTCATCATCTCGTTCCTTTTCTGCTCGAGGTATTCTTTGAGAAATATTTTGATAAGATTTCCTGCTCCCTTGTCTTTCTTTTCTTCCGCTATGGGAGTTCATCAATGTTGGCGGGGATGATCTTACAAAGGGTCAACAAGTTCAAGTCCTTGTTCCTTATACCTCGACCTTGTTGGGGGCATGCACAGAAGAATTTGGAAAGAGTGGAACGATCTAATACCACTGATCCATATTTATGAAGGAAATAAATGAAATACAGATATAAATAGAAACACATAGATACAACGATAACAAAACTTCAATTCATTAATAACAAATTGTTAGAATTATGACATAGGTGTTGTCCTTGATGGCAACTCTCTCAGATGATAGATCACAATACAACAGGTTAACAGCTCAGAGTTACAGATCATACTTCACAGATTGAAGAAAGAGAGGTATACGCAGGATCACCATTGGCCAAGCCGCGTATACACGCGGGTTCACTGTATACAAGTCGCGTATACATACACATGCACTTTCACAAAAGGAAAAGCATGTATGCCTTGGAAAACTAAGTTTTTGGTCTGAAGTATTTGGTCAATGGTATTGGTCCAACGTATTAGGTCTGAGGTATTGACCCTAGGTATTTGATCCAATGTATTGGTCCTAAGTGGTTTTGGTCCATGGTATTGAGAAAGGCATAAAACTATAAAAGGAGGAGAAGATCATTAGGCCAAGGCACTCAAGTATTGAATATCTGATGAAGAGTGAGATCTAGTATGCAGGTTATTGGGTTATGGTGCATTGCTGGATCTGAACCAAGGAGGAACCTTAGTGGTTGATGGAGGATAAGATCTAATGATGGATCGGGATCTTAAGGCGTAAAGTGAACTATCATTATGTGTTTTTTCTCATGAATATTCTAGATCTGAATATTGACGCATATATTATTCTATAAATAATATGATTTGGGTATAACTGAGGTCTGGTATAGTTGCAGAATTATGAATTAATATTTGCAGATGTATACGCGAGTTGGCTTTGAGGAAAGTGCATATACATGCAGGTTTGGCACAAGAAAGTAGCGTATACCTTATAATCTATGTTTTAGTTGCTGCTGTTTGTTGTTGTAGCGTTCTGGGTTCTAGTTACTGTATTCTGGTGACGACATTCTGAAAGATCAGATTGATGGGTTGTCAAAGTGATTGATTGATTTGGTTGTGGTTGGTTCAATAGAAGGTTGGTTGATGCAGATATATTTTATGATTGAATGATGTTGTTGATGGATCTAGTTTAAAAATTTATGAAACATGGTCCTTGGAAGAAAGGAGAAGGTTGTAGCCTTCTGTAAGTAGAAGTCTGCGTACTGGTATAAGGCCGCACCAGTACAAAAATTGTAAACATAATTTTCTTATTATTAAAAGGAGACAGAGACGATTGCAATAGGTGGTTTTCATCCACATTGGGTTTCCACCTTATATCTTGGTGTTTATGTGTGTTGCTTATGTGTGATGCTTTATTATGCTTTTATTGCACTATTTAATGAATCGCTGATATATTGATTAAAGTTCACTACATGATAATTTGGGAAAATCAAAAGATCTCTGCATATACGATGGTTTCATTAAGTATAGTTGCGTATACACGTTAGTTCATTGAGCTGAAGTAGCGTATACAAATCAGTTTTGAAAATTAAATTATTGATGTGATAATATTGATTCACCCTCCCCTCTTAATATTATTTCCAACAATTGGTATCAGAGCAGGTCCTTCAAAAGAAGCTTGATCGCTTGAAGGTAGATCCATCATCATGAGTTATCAAGAAATTGGGGGATCCATCAGACTGCCAATCTTTGATGGGAGAAAATTCGTTCATTGGAAGGTAAGAACCACAACCTATCTTCAATCTCTTGGAACAGATGTCTAGGAAATCGTGGAAGGAGGATATACATTTCCATCAGCAATTCCTACAGATACGACTGGTAAAAAAAAATATGAAACCAATGTCAAGGCTGTCAATACATTATTAGGAAGTTTGTCACAATCACAGTTTGTCAAAGTTATGCAGGTCAAATTAGCTAATGAAATATGGGACAAAATCGTTCTAAGCTACGAAGGAGACTCTCAGGTAAAACATGCTAAACTGTAAGCTCTCAGAATTCAATTTGAAACCCTCAAGATGCACAATGATGAAAGTATAGTTAGTTACTTCTTTCGTGTAGATGAGGTTGTTAATTGCATGAAGAATTTGGGTGAAGATATAAAGGAAATTACCTTAGTTGAAAAAGTTTTAAGATCCTTATCTGCTAAATTTGAATCAAAAGTATCTGCCATAGAAGAAAAACAGAATCTACAGACTATTACTATGACACAACTTCACGGAATCTTAACTGCCTTTGAGATGAGAAAAGGAGGTCCATCAGATGTGAGAGAAGCCACATTTAAAGCTTCAAAAAAAGGAAAAGAAGAACTCAATGAATCATGACATATTTCAAAATAAGAAGAGGAAGTAAACTTTGTCAAAAAGCTTCAACGAGGTTTCAAAAGATTCAGAGGTAAACTACCTTTCAAATGTTTTGCATGTGGTAGAGCCGGTCATTATGCTGCCAAATGTCCTCATAAAAATAAAAATGATAAAGGCAAGGAATCTACAAAATGGAATAGAAAAAAAAAGTGTAAGTAAAAAGAGCTACTATACTTATGAAGATTGCGATGGTCTATCAAATAGTGATGAAGATTAAAATAATAATGATTATAGACTTCTGATGGCTTATGAAGATGATGACTTTTTGGATGCTTTAGATGAATATGACCTTTATGAAGAAATCTCTAAACTCAAAATCTGTTTAGAAGAAAAGAATATGATTATAGATACCTTGACATACCAACTTGTTGAAAGAGAAAAACACAATGAAAAACTAGAATGGAAGTTGTGGGTCTAAGAAAGGATCTTGAGAAAACAAAAGCTCTCAATCTTAGATTTGCTAAAGGATCAGAAACCTTAAATGAAATTATCAAAGTGCAACATTCTCCTCTGATAAAGACAGGTCTTGGATATACTGAAGAAGCATCTCAATCACAGAATCCCTCAACCTCCACTAAAAGCTATCTTGATGCAACAAAGAGAAATGAACAGTTTGACAATCATCAGCAAAGGCATAAAGTAGATCACCATGTAGATTAGGCTCAATTTACTTCAAGGATGAATAGAAGCCACAATCAACTACAGGTAAATCGTACTCCATTTGCTTCAAAGACAATATTAGTAGAAACTACAATCACCAGGTCAGTAGATTCGAAAATCGCAAGAACTTCTTTAATGGTCAATGTTTCTCATGTCATAATTTTAGACACAAAGCTGCTCAATGTGTTGCTTACAAAACCATCATGACTAGAGAAGCACGAATCAAAGGAATGTGATAGGGATCAAGAAAAGTTCCTATAATAACTTTTTTCTTCTTGAAAATGAAAAAGAATGCTCAATCTGTAACAACTTTGGCCATGAAGAATTTGAATGTAGGAGTAAATTTCGACAAATATCTCAAAAGGAGAAAACTCCATTAAATCCAAAAATATGGAGAAAGAAAGAACCGCGAATAGAAAGATGTGGTATATCCTTGTATGTAGAAGGATAAGAAAACCAATGGTACATCGACAATGGATGCTCAAAACACATGACATGTGACAAAGAAAAACTACACTCTTATAATGCCTTAGGAAAGGAGAAGAATGTCTCATTTGGAAACGACACTCCTGCTGTTGTAAAAGGTAAAGGCTCTGTTTTCTTGAAAGAAAAAGTTAAAGCTGGGAATGTTATGTATGTTTATGGCTTAAAGCATAACTTGTTGAGTGTGAGTCAAATGTGTGATCGAGGAAATGAAGTAGTGTTTCGATCAAATGGATGTGTTGTTCGTGAGCTTGATACAGGAGGAACTGTGATCAAAGGTACAAGAACTCCAAACAACCTATACATACTCAAGGGAGGACAACAACAGTGCTATCTAAGCAAAAATGATGAAAACTGGCTATGGCACAGAAGATTGGGGCATCTAAGCTTTTCTCAAATAAGAAAAGCATGCAGATTCCAGGCTGTTCATGATCTTCCAGATATCAACATTCCTGAAAATACTATATGCAAATCATGTCATTTCGGTAAGAAAATCAGATCTCACTTCATCGAAAAGGAAGGGTCAATTAGTAATCCTATTGAACTTGTTCATACTGATTTATGTGGATCATCAAGGAAAAAGTCACCTCGTGGAGAAGAATACTTTATATTATTCATTGATGATTTTTTTTTCAGAATGTGTTGGATAGGTCTTCTAAAGCATAAAGATGAAGCATTTGAAAAGTTCAAAGCCTTCAAAGCTTTGGTTGAAAATGAATTAGATCACAAAATCAAATGCCTCAGATCTGATCGAGGAGGAGAATTAACCTCGGATGAATTATTTGAATTTTGTGAACAACATGGAATAAAAAGGCAGTTCTTCACCGCAAGGACTCCTCAGCAAAATGGAGTGGTAGAAAGGATGAACAAAACTGTTCAAAAAATGGCTCGTGCTATGCTAGATGAATCTGGAACTCTTGCAACCTTTTGGGGTGAAGTTGCATTTTTCGTCGTCACTATTCTCAACCAAGCAAATGTTCGGGTAAATAACACTCAAACTCCACATTAACTTTTGTATGGTAAGACTCCCAATGTAAAATACTTCAAAGTTTTTGGAAGCAAATGTTACATCAAAAGGACTGATGAAAAACTTGGTAAGTTTTAACCCAAATCAGATGAATGTATTCTTCTTGACTACTCATCCCGAAGTAAAGGATATAAATGTTATAATAAAAGACTTGGGAAAATTATTGAAAGTATTGATTTTGTGGTTGATGAAGCATGCAAAAATCCAAAATAGGTAAAAACCGAAGGCTATGGAAATGAAGAAGATGAGGAACATTTTCCCACATCAAATCACACTAATTCTGAAGAAGAAACCAATGAATTACCAGAAGAAGAGATAACAATAGAAGAAAAGACTCTGTCCAGGTATGTTCAGAAAAATCATCTAGAAACTCAAATTTTAGGGGAAAAAGGGGCAGGTGTGTAGACAAGAAGAACCATTGCCGAAGCCTCAAGCTATCTAGCATTACTATCTTCCACTGAACCTCAAAATTTAAATGACGCATGCAAAGATGAATGTTGGGTCAAGGCCATGAATGAAGAACTTGAGAAAACTGAAAAGAATAATACTTAGGAATTAGTTCCTAGACCTCATGATAAGAATATCATAGGAACTAAATGGATATTCAAAAAAAGCTGAACGAAAATGGAGAAGTTATTAGAAACAAGGCCAGACTTGTTTGTAAAGGATATGCTCAACAAGAAGGTATATATTTTGAAGAAAATTTTGCACTTGTTGCTAAACTTGAAGCCATAAGAATGTTTCTTATCCTCTCTAGTTTTTAGAAATTCAAAGTATATCAAATGGATGTAAAATCTGCCTTTATTAATGGAGACTTAGACGAAGAAGTCTATATTGAACAACCAGGAGGATTCATACTTGGAAATGATGCAAAACTTGTATGCAAACTCAGAAAAGCTCTCTATGGTTTAAAATATGCTCCAAGGGCATGGTATTATCGTCTTGACAAATATCTCCACCAACAGGGTTTTTCAAAGGGGTCAGCAGACATCAATCTATATACAAAGATGGACACTGACAAATTGCTAATAATTGTTGTGTATGTTGATGATATCATTTTTGGTAGCAATGAAGAATCCATGAGTCAGAATTTTGCCTCAGTGATGCAGTAAGAATTGAAATGTCCTTGCTTGGTGAGCTTACCTACTTTCTTGGTCTACAAGTTCAATAAAATAAAGATGGTATTTTTCTCTCACAAACCAAATATCTCAAACAGATCCTGAAAAAGTACGACATGGAAGATTCTAAACCATTATGTACCCCAATGGTAATAGGATGAAATCTTAGCTCAAATGATGAATCAACAGCAGTACATCAACCAACTTACAGATCCATGATTCACAATCTGCTTTATCTAACAGATACCCGACCGGACATCATGCATGCAGTGGGAATAGTTGGAAGATTCCAAGCAAATCCTAAGGAAACACACCTTCAGGCAGTCAAAAGGATTTTCAAATATCTTCAAGGAACACAGAACTTTGGTTTATGGTATCCTAGAGATATAGATATTACACTTCATGTATATACAGATGCAGATTGGGCAGGAAGTGTTGATGACAGAAAAAGCACTAGTGGTAGTGCATTCTATATGGGTTCCAGGTTAGTGTCTTGGTTCAGTAAGAAACAAAGTTCGATTGCATTATCTACAACTGAAGCAGAATTCATGGCTGTTGTATCGTGCTGCACACAACTACTTTGGATGATGCAAACCTTGCAAGACATTCAGATCACATGTACTCCACCCATCTCCATTCTATGTGATAATACAAGTGCCATCAGTATTTCAAAGAATCTAGTCATGCACTCCAAGCACATACCCATCAAATATCATTTTCTACGTGAACAAGTGCTTTAACAAAAGGTCAAATTGGAGTATGTTCCCTCCAAAGAACAGGTTGCTGATATATTCACTAAAACACTACCCAGAGAGACATTTGAATATCTCATACAAAAGCTAGGAGTAGTTGTTGTATCATCCCGCTGTTAAATCCTATCTTCATCAGAGAAAGGTGGTTGTACACGAGTTTCATGAAGCGTAGTTGTGTAAATACGCTGGTTTCTGTGGATACAGTCGCGTATATGTTAGTTTGAGGAAAAGTAGTGGGACAAACTCATAAGAAAGGGGTCTGATATGGTTCAATGAATTATCTGCTCTGCTTGATGATGGTTACAATCTGTTGATGACATGTGGAAATATGTTCACTCTCATAAGTTGTTATTTGATTGATGATGATGCCTTGATAACTCTTCTGATATATGAAATGATCAGATCTGATAGTGAACATCTGACACAGGTTCAGGTGGAGAATATGCTTCTAATAATGCATTGTTGGCATTATCTTAGAAGATTTCGATGCATATTTTGTTTCAGGTGGAACAGGTTCAGGGGGAGAACATGATTGCTGGTCTGGATGCTGATAGATAGATGCTGCTGATGATAGTTGCTGATGACTATCATGGTCTTGTTTAAGATATTTGGTCTATGTTATATATGCCATGTGTATCTTTTAATGTAACAATCATGAAAAAGACCTAATTTGTAACCCCACTATGCATGAGATGGATGATGTAATGTTTCTTGTTTTTGATTGATATATCCCCACTTGGTTGGGAGATGGATGTATGTATGAGTCATTGGTGATAGGAAGGTCATTTGTGATGCATGTGTAGCGTCATGTTCTCCTTTTAGAACATCTTTTTGCAGACCTTGCTTGTGCTCAGGAGGAGCATGGACTCGATCATGGGAGCTCAATCAACACAGTTCAACATATTAGAGAATTCAACATGCACTCAGGGGGAGCATGATCCTTTACCCTTGATGTCAAAGGGGGAGAGTGACTTGGTGTGGTTGTTGCCATCAAGTCCAAAGGGGGAGATTGTTGGCATTATGACACAGGTGTTGTCCTTGATGGCAACTCTCTCAGATGACAGATCACAATACATTAGGTTAACAGCTTAGAGTTACAGATCAAACTTCACAGAATGAAGAAAAAGAGGTATACGTAGGATCACCATTGACCAAGCCACATATACACGTGGGTTCACTGTATACAAGTCGCATATACGTACACACGCACTTTCACAAAAGGAAAAGCGCGTATAACTTGGAAAACTAAGTTTTTGGTCCGAAGTATTTGGTCCATGGTATTTTGATCCATGGTATTGGTCCAAGGTATCGGGTCCGAGGTATTGACCCTAGGTATTTGATCCAAGGTATTGGTCCTAAGTGGTTTTGGTCCATGGTATTGAGAAAGGCCTAAAACTATAAAAGGAGGAGAAGATCATTAGGCCAAGGCACTCAAGTATTGAATAGTTGATGAAGAGTGAGATCTAGTATGCAGGTTATTGGGTTATGGCGCATTGCTGGATCTGAACCAAGGAGGAACCTTAGCGGTTGATGGAGGATAAGATCTAATGATGGATCAGGATCTTAAGGTGTAAAGTGAACTATCATTATGTGTTTTTGCTCATGAATATTCTAGATCTGAATACTGACGCATATATTATTCTGTAAATGATATGATCTGGGTATAACTGAAGTCTGGTATAGCTACAGAATTATGAATTAATATTTGCAGATGTATACGTAGGTTGGATTTGAGGAAAGCATGTATACACGCAGGTTCGGCACAAGAAAGTAGCGTATACCTTATAATCTATGTTTTAGTTGCTGCTGTTTGTTGTTGTAGTGTTCTGGGTTTTGGCTTGGGTTATGGTTACTGCATTCTGGTGACGACATTTTGAAAGATCAGATTGATGGGTTGTTAAAGTGATTGATTGATTTGGTTGTGGTTGGTTTAATAGAATGTTGGTTGATGCAGATATATTTGATGATTGAATGATGTTGTTGATGGATCCAGTCTGAAAATTTATGCAACGTGGTCCCTGGAAGAAATGAGAAGGTTGTAGCCTTCTGTAAGCCGGCACCTACGTACTAGTAAACATATCAACTAGTACAAGAGCTAGGGGTTGTATCTCCCTTCCAGTAGAAGCTGAAGAACGAGAAAATGTTGTAGCCTTCTGCTGGTAGAATCCTGCGTACTAGTATAAGGCTATACCAGTACAAAAATTGTAAACATAATTTTCTTATTATTAAAGGAAGACAGAGACGATTGTGGTAGGTGGTTTTCACCCACATTGGGTTTCCACCTTATATCTTGGTGTTTATGTGTGTTGCTTATGTGTGATGCTTTATTCTGCTTTTACTACACTGTCTAATGAATTGTTGATATATTAACTGAAGTTCACTACATGATAATTTGGGAAAATCAAAAGATCTCTGCATATACGCTGGTTTCATTAAGTATAGTTGCGTATACACGCTAGTTCACTGAGCTGAAGTAGCGTATAAAAATCAGTTTTGAAAATTAAATTATTGATTTGATAACACTGATTCACCCCCCCTCTCAGTATTATTTTGAACACAAAGTACCGAAAACTGTTTACATGCAGAATGTAAATAAACTAGCTCATATGATTGTAGCTTATCTCTAAGAAGAGATGTGGTAGCTACATGCCTTTTGAACTGTGTTACAATGAGGTTTGAAGGAATAGTTATTATTGAGAAACAATGGAAAAACCTAAACATCCAAAAACATTACCCAAGGAGATGAAGCACCAAAAGTTCGTGGGCCCCGTTGGGGTAAATTGGTACACCAACTTCTCGAGGTAATAACTTTGGCATACAATCACTGTTTGATGCGTACGATACCTTGTTATAAATATCTATCTTAGGACTATAATTTTCAATTGCAAAGCCTACTATAAATTATGGATTTGCCCGTTTAAAAAAAAAACGTCATTTAGGGCCTCAAAATGACTTTGGAAGTTCAAGGCCCAAAAAACTAAGAAAAATAGTAAATTGTGCTACAATTAAGGAAATAGAAAGAAACAATGGTGGGGGTCCAAGTGGAATAGGAGGGTGGTCACTAATATCCACTTGGATCATTGACATATCCTCACATTACTCATTGCCTTGCATTTGGTGATATTTTTGTATCTTGCCTTGTAGACAAAAGATGAAACTTGGCAACAAATCTCCAGGGGATGATTTAGCACGAGTCAAGATTATTATGAGATTTCATTGGCCAAATCAAATATATAACAAAATTAGATATGTCACTACTATTTTCATTTTGTTTGTTAGGTTGAAATGCTGAAATAAACTAGATGGTTGCCAAGTGATTGGGGTTTGAATTTCGTACAAGGCAATCAATTGATTCTTCAATGTGCAACATAGTTTTTTTTGGTGAGATATGTAATTATGAGTAGTGTTATCAACACGGTAACATCAACTTTCTGGGGTATTTGTAATATCCCTTCGTTTTTATGTCCTTGGGGCATATATATGATATATTTTGATGTATTATTTTGACAGTACAAGTTTTTAATTTTTATGTTTCTGAATTTAAAGTTAAATACATGGATTTTATTGTTTTTTAATTTATTCTTTAAATAATTATCTAATTTCTTATGCAGAATTGATGTAATTTTCGTGGTTTGATCCCTACATGGGGCGACAAAGAAACATCACTGGTTGCATACATCCTTGCAGTGGTGAAGTCGATCACTAATTTTATGAATCACAAACTCTAAATGAGTAATTGTGACAAGACCGACTCCTTTTTTATTTTTTTCACGGGAGCACCCCACTCCAATCCATCCCTCGCATGAGATGACACAATGCGACACACATGGAAAACAATTATTGCCACATGAAGCTGCTTACGAGGTGGGTTAGACTCACATTGTTTTTTCCTCTTGGTTTTTTCACTGTTATATCTGTGTTGTGCATGGATTTTTATTTTATTTTTTTATTTTTTATTTTTATTATTATTATTATTATTATTATTATTTATAATAATAATAATAATATATATATATATATTTTATTTATTTATTAATTATTTTTATTTTATTTATTTATTTTTCTGTATTTTGGCGGAGCGACAAGTTGGCTGCGTTTGTGCTAAGACTTCAGTGGATCAAACAAATGTTGGATTCTAGGGCTTAAGCATTCTCTTGAACTTCATTGTAGCAGAAGATGGTCTATTAGTGAATGGAAACTTTGAAAATGCAGGGATCAAGAATAAAACATCATGGGAAGGCATGATGGATTCGCTGCCCAAGTGGAATATAGAGGGCACAATGGAATATGTAAATGACATGGAGAAGCAACGCATCATGTACCTTGTCATTCTTGAAGGTAATGTTGTGAGGTTGGGAAAAAAGGCCTAGATCAACCAACAAATAAGTATTCAGAAAGGATCCACATATTCTCTCACATTTAGCGCAGCACGAACATGCATGCATATGGAATCTCTCAGTGTTCTTGTGCTTCCGTCGACTAGGAATGTGGATTTGTAGACTTTGTATAATATTTATGGCTGGGATGCCTATGCCTAGGATTTTGAGGCCCATGATGAAAATGTCGAGTTCATTTTCCAAAAGCCTAGTTTGGAAGAAGATCCAACTTGCAATCCCATTCTAATGCCATCACCTTGAAAAAAAATTCTACTCTTGAAAAGATTCGAGAAAATGTTGTGGTTTATGGAGATTTCGAGGAGGGGCCATGGATGTTTGCCAATGAGATGTTGGGGGTTCTTTTGCCAATAGATCTGGATGTGGCAACATCATCTTTACCAGGATGGCTCATAGAGTCGAGAAAGGTGGTGCGATATATCAACTTGAATCACTACAAAGTTCCCGATGGTAAGAAAGCCATCGAGCTTCTTTCTGGTAAACAAGATATTATTTCATAGATGGTGGAGATAGATCCTAGGAAGAAATATACAATGATTTTTCTTTTGGGTCAAGCTGGTGATCGTTGCTAGGAACCAATGTCGCTCATGGCTTTTGCCAAAGATCAATTAGATAGTTTCCAATACAATAATCCTCCAACAAATGACATCTATGAGCCTAATAATGTGACCTTCACGACAAATGATGAAAAAACATGTATTGCACTCTACAACTTATATTACAATACAAGGGTTGTAGATAAGAGTTCACTATGTGGCCCTGTGATTGATTTAGTAAAATTCGTTGATCTATCAAATTCTAGTGTCGTTGCATGCTTTTCTGGATTCTGTGTTTCCTTGCTACTTTTGGTGAATTCATTGAGGATAGCGTTCACACTGGGAAATTTGTAAATTAATGTAGGAATAGAAGATTATTGGTGTCAGAAATCATTTGTTGCTTACAATGTAGTGAAAATACAAAGAAATGTAATATTTGTGTTATGATTATTATTAGTTTTGACGAATGTGTCTTTGAGTGGTAGAGTTTCTCTAAAGTTGAAAGGGAAAATATCACATTCACCTTGAAATTAACCGGTGAGGAAAAGATGCTTCAATTGTAATTATTATGTGCTACGAAGCTATAGATTATGGTGCTATTTGTTTTTTTCCTTTTAAATTTGTGTTGTCTAGGGCCATATATATTAATGCATGGGTTAGAACTTAATACTTTGTGAGAGTATGGAGCACGTGGCGATCCACTGGGATAAATTTAAAACAAAATTATACATAGATATGTGGAACATGTGGAACACATATATATGAGTTGCAATAATTCATATATATATATATATATATATATATATATATATATATAATATATAAACTCATACGTTACTGCAAGTTCGTGTACCACATATCTATGTATAATTTTGTTTTAAATTTTATCCCAGCGGATCACCATGGACTCCATACACTCCCAAAGCATTTAGTTCCAACTTGTGCATTAATATATATGAATTATTGCAACTCATACGTTACTGCAAATTCACAACACATATATGTGTTACACATATCTATGTAAAATTTTGTTGTAAAATTTATCCCAACAGATCACCACTCACTCCATGCACTCGCAAAGTATTAAGTTCCAACTTGTGCATTAATATATATGAATTATTGCAACTCATACGTTACTGCAAATTCACAACACGTGTTATACATATCGATGTGCTCACAATGTATTAACTTCCAACTTGTGCATATATATATATATATATATATCTATTATATATATAATATATATATTATATAATATATATATATATATATATAAAGCAATCATGGTTTGCGGTCACCGCTATGTCCACAAGTAGTAATCCATAGAGGTTCATCAAAGGTGGCTTAATATAATCGGGCCCTAACCTTAAGGGGCTCAAGGAATTTGGATCCCGGTGACCTCCTAAATAGGCAAGGTTACTTAAGCAAACGAGGGCTCCACAAATAAAGCTATCCCTTGGGGTTAGCTTGTGCATATATATATATATATATATAGTGAAAGTGGACATTATAAATGTTTAAAAGATTATATGTGCCCCTATCAATGGCATCAATATACACTTGAAATACGTGGATATATATAAAATTTCCAATCAATAGCAGTCTTCAACCACATTAATGTGAATTAAAAATTCACAATGTATAATCGTATAAAAAGCGTGATATATATGCTTATAGAACTTAAGTGGGCCTAATGGTTAAGAGCACATGTGTCATCCTTAGAGGTCACAGATTCAAAACTAGAAGGGGGTAAAGTATGTATGCCTTCCTAGACTTAGGAGTCAAAATCGTTGAACGGAGGTGGGTCCCTTATCCCATAAACAAGAGGGTCTCATACACCAATTGGTGTCTCGCTTGGCCGTGAGCTTAAAATTAGATAATAATAATAATAATAATAATTTTGACAAGAACAGGTTCAAAACCAGAGGGGGTAGAGTATGTATGCCTTTGTATACTTAGCAGTCAAAATCGCTGCGTGGAGGTGGGTTCCTTGTCCCATAAAAAAGAGGGCCTCATACACCAGTTAGTGTCTCGCTTGGCTGTAACCTTAAAATTAGATGATAATAATAATAATAATTTTTTTAACAAAGATTCAAGCATAAATGGAAATTCAATAATTTTAAAAAAATTCAGGTTTTAAATGTTTAGTATATGCATATTTGTACTTTGAAAACTACCCCATTTGAATGAAAATGCAAAGATTAACCTAATTCATTTTAAAATATTTTATTAGTATTCAAACTTAAACATCAACATGATGTTCAAATGCTGCCCCACAAGAACAATGGAAAATAATTTGCTTTCAGGGGATTTAGAACATTGCCAACTAGCTTATTAGTCCCTGTCGTCTACGACATGGGACTATAGCCATCAAATTTATCATTTAGCATTAGTCCCTGTGGAAATTAATCTCTAAAGTTTGTACGAAGTTTTTAATTGTTCATAAAAGGACTGCTGCTCAGCCTATCAAATTAACGTAATGATTTTGAAGACCAATAAGATAATTGATAATCTTATTTGGCTTCTTCCCCAAAAAAATAAGCTATATCTTTAATATTTTTCATATAATATTTTTATTCAATGCATTTATTTCTTTTAAGAAATAAACTAATACTAACATGAACTAAGCATTAAATGCTAACTATAACTAGGAAACACTAACTATGAAACTAGAAAACTGTAAGGACCCCCTTGCCAAAACTATATACTTTTTTTTTTTTTTTTTTTTTCACGGCAATTACAACTAGTAAAGAAACGCATTGATATTTCAAATTCATTCAACACACACATTGCTAATACTCATTCAGGAACATAACACAACATTAAATACTTTTAATCTAAGATCAAGTAGTAACGAAATACACATGTACCGTACACCGGAAGGCGAGACTCCGCTTGCGCTGTTGTCGCTGGTATTCCCTTGTTGCTGGTCACTTCTGCGAGTGTATAATGACGCACTTGATCCGAAAACGAGACCCACCGGTTAACCTCCCAGCCTAATCCTTGGGTACTCTTCTTCCCCGCGGACCCCCGAGCTGCAATGGGGTTGTACAATGGAGGAAGAAT
>APFE031111413.1:209157-216657 GCA_000404065.3 Pinus taeda
TTTCCCTGAAATCCCAAGGGTGCCACACCACTTGCCCTTCAAGCATCCAATGACTACGAGGGGAAAATATCGTGCAACGTCATAGACCACTATCGTCTCTTATGTTGCATGCTATAGTGAGACTAATGGTGTCGGGGATCAAGGAATCTGCCTTGATGTGTGCCCCCCAGTAGGTTCCTCATGAGCGACCCAACTTTGGGACTAGCACTCCCGCCGTGACTTGGGCTGGAAAGGTTGAAACACCTTCGCCTTGAAGATCACGATGCCATGAGGAGTGCATTCTGTTATTGTCCAATAATCTTATGTTAAAGATAAAGATAACGATGCTGACAAAAAGGGGCAACAGAATGCTCGTTTGCTAGTTGCTAACAGCCAGATCGGAAGTTTGATTGGAAAAGGAAGAAATAACATTCAAAAAAATGAGAACCGAATCTGGTGCACAAATTCAGATATCGCAAAAGGATGAGTTGCCAGGCTGTGCTTTTAGTTTTGAGGAACTTGTTGAGATATTTGGAGCTTCTGTAAGGTTGCGTGACCCTATTATTGGTGCTTCAGATCGTGTTATTGAGATATTAGGCACCCCTGAACAGTCTCATGCATTCTTTTTAGAGTGCATTCTGTTATTGTCCAAGAATCTTCTGTTAAAGATAAAGATAACGATGCTGACAAAAAGGGGCAACAAAATGCTCGTTTGCTAGTTGCTAACAGCCAGATCGGAAGTTTGATTGGAAAAGGTAGAAATAACATTCAAAAAAATGAGAACCGAATCTGGTGCACAAATTCAGATACCGCGAAAGGATGAGTTGCCAGGCTGTGCTTTTAGTTTTGAGGAACTCGTTGAGATATCTGGAGCTTCTGTAAGGTTGTGTGACCCTATTATTGGTGCTTCAGATCGTGTTATTGAGATATCAAGCACCCCTGAATAGTCTCGTGCTGTCCATAGCCTGATTCAAGCTTATATGTTGACTGGTCAAAGCCAACAGTCTCGTGTGACTTCTCAGGCATATTAGCCCTGCTTTACGGCTGGGTAACAATTACTTTTCCTTAACTGGATGGGTTTTGGTTCTAAGTAGCATATAGCATCTACCCTTTTCTGTGAATTGAACTTATCAATAGTATTAGTCTAAAGTTGTAGTGTCTTCAAGAAGAATTCTCATGCAATCTGATTTACCTGGTTTTCCCTTGTTCTCGTATCCTTAGTTTACACAGTCGCAATCTTTGAAGCCTCCACCCAAATCTGAAGAACGAATGAGCAGTGCTGTTTGAGAAGCTTATATCCCATTTTAGGGAGCTGTTGATTTGAATTCACTCGAGGTTTTATTGAAAGCCTGGACGAGTCTCCTTTATTTTGAATCTTTTCTGCATTATATTAAAATGCCCAGATTTTTACCAATGAGCTATGGGAACAGGTTTTGAATCGGCTTTAGTAATTCAAAAGCCTCCAAATATATTGCGAGGATTTAGGCAACATGTCATGTTTTGGAGCCGCAACCTGTTACATTTTGGACTCTTCTCAGGATTGACTAGATATAGGGGTTGATGCTGTGTTGATAGAAAGCTATTTCGTAGTGTAGCACATGAGAGTCCATCAGGGCATAAATAATCTTGGGCTTATTTGTTTAAGCATATTTATGATCGTTAACTCTGGTTTACCTTTAATTCAGACATGTACTTTTGGTACTCCGAGATTATGTTTATCATTTTCCTTCGTGACTACTGTTTATCCAATGGTAGTCTTCTCTTCTATGTGATTTCCATAATTTGGCAAATCCTTGATTTGATAATTGCTGGTTGGCCAGTCAAGGAAACTTTTCGAATCTTGTCACCTCTCTGTTCTTTCGTGCATGTGCTTGTTCCTTTTCTTAAACCATCCTGATTGGGTCTACTGATCTTTCAGCGTTGTTCCTTAGATTATAGCTTTGTTCAACGTGGGCTTTTATAATCCTAGTTAGCCTGTCTCTTTAATCAACTTCTGGCTATTATAGTTTAACCTTTTGAGCATTGCTTAACATTTCCCATATCTTCTATCTCGGTAGAGATTCTATTATATAAATAGCTGACATTGTCTTTCGTACTCATTATCTGTGACTTGGTCACGAATGTTGTTATCCTTTATCATCACATTGCTGCTATGCCTTCAAATATTATAGGTTTTGTTTGAAATATAGAACATGATCATAGTCTTACATGTAACCCGTGGAGCGTAATGCTTTGGCTAGTGTTCTTGTTTCCCCATTTCATTAGCGATAGGGCTAAAAATTCTGGTAGTCGGCTTTTTGACCTGGTACCCTCACCATTACGAATGCTTATTTCAGATTGTTAAGAAACTAATTAACCCATTAATATTTTTCCGACTTTAGAACACTAGATTTGCGCTTAAAAAGCTCTCTAGGCAACAAATTTTTAAAATTATAAAGCTTGGGCGTCCATCTTGGACTTGGGATGTGCTCCTGGTGCTGGTTACAGACTGCTTGCCAGAACTTGGGTCCTTACAGATCTCAGTTCCTCATTTCTATCACATTTTGATTCCACTCAAAAATTTTTGAATATACGAAGAACCCTTTATATAAACCACAATTATATGACTAAGAATTAACTTGAGAAACATGTGGCATGATAACTTGAGGGCTTGAACGTTATCAGAGTAATGGCCAGCAATGAAACTTTGGAACTATATATAGAACGTAGAGGGTTTCATTCTTTTTATCATGGGTTGTGGGTAGATTCTGAAATTTATTTATTTATTTAATTTATTTTTTTTTTATTTTTTTATTTATTTATTTTTTATTTTTTATTTTATTTATTTTTATTTTTATTTTTTAAATTTTTTTAATTTTTAATTTTTTAAATTTTATTTATTTATTTAATTTAATTTAATTTATTTTTATTTTATTTATTTTATTTTTTAATTTTCTGGTTCTCAACTTTTAAGCCCCTAAATGACTCTTTGCTAGTTAAGTTTATAAAATTTTGATTTTTTTGTGGTTGGATTGACTTGCATAAGCCTCTTACTCTACATCCTTCAGTTCTTATCGTTGAGGGTTCATGGAACTAATTACTATAAACAGTGTAAACAGTGAAATCAGTTTGTTCACTTCCCCAACCAATTTTGTTTTCCATTGCTACTTTTTATTATCTTTCCCCAATGGCCTAAGTCTTTCTCACTCCACATTCTTAATATCTTATTGTTAAGGGTCTCTCGACTTAATTGCCATGTAGCGGTGAAATCAATGTGTTACTTCCGGCCAATTCTCTTCTCCTATGCCATTTTTGATTGAGTCTGCAAGGATCATAACTACTATGTGCTTCCTCAAATATACACATTGCTTCAATTATAATTCATTCTAAAAAAAACAGGAATGCTCGTAGTTCTAGTGAGTTGTATTTTTTATAGCGTTACTTGATAATATAGCAAGCCTCGTGGTTACCATTGTCACCACCACCTATTATACAATGAAATGAAAAATTTAGCCCATAGGAAAAATAGTGACATTTTCAATTTTAAATGTGAATCTTTATGATTTTGAAGATAGCACTATATATATATATATATATATATATATATATATATATATATATATATATAATAATCTTGGATTACAGTTTTGGTTTTGCCTATAATTGTTGCATAAATTAACTTATGGCCAAGGTAGATCATCCCATACCTATTCAATAGTGTATTGACAAACCGTATACTCTGTTATAGTAATTGTGGAACATGTTATTTTTATTGTCCAGTGGATTATAAGATTAGAGATAGAAATTGGTGTATTTCGCTTTTGGTTGCCCAATTTATTGTTAGATCAAGGATACATATTTCTTCCTAGGAAGAAAATTCACTTTTCATAAACAGATCTATAAATCCTTGTCAAATCATTTCTTTGATGGGTAGAAACACCTAAGATCTGCCTTAATAAATTCTGCTAGACAAGAGCAGTGTGGGAAATATCACAACCTTGATTCTATACATAGAGACTCTGAGATTCTTTAGGGTAACACATCTCCTATTGGATCTCTGTAATTCTTTAGATATCCTATTTAGGACTACTGTACTAGATTCTCCATTTCTATATCGTTGGATCTTAAGAGAGGCTCTGATATTTCCTTCTCATTGCCTTTCATTTGATAATCGATTAGGGTTGGCATATTACCATCATTATAAACTTGGCACACATTTGAGATCAATCTGTTTTGCAGGCACACAATAGTTACTTCTAAATTTATTGTTTTATTAGCCTTTCCTGACTGTCGTTTCTATAATTCATGTAATATTTAAAATTCTTTATCTTAAAGAAATAAATTTGAAGTATATCCAATCATGGATAGTTGAATTTGAAGAATATTCAATCATATCTAATTGTTTTAAATTTGAAGTGCATCCAACCATGGATAGTTAAATCGTTTGCATATCCAATCAAACAACACTATTTTAGAGCCTTAAGAGAGAATATAAGGTTTACAAAAATTGGTTAAAAGGAAACCCCATTGGTCTACTTTTAAAAGAAATAAATGTCATTCATTTTAGTGGTTTATTTAGCTGGTCAAGCTTGAGAATTCTAGAGCTTAAGATCTCCCTTTGCAATTAGATTGGATTTGTTTTGGTTGATATTTTTAATATTGGGGGTGGATATTGTGGTTCATTGGTGATTAGAGGTGAGAGGTAAATATTATTTAATATATTGTGACAAGGAATGTAGATTGTCTTCTTTATTTTGAGCATTGTTATAGTGGTTTAGTAGCAATTATGAGATGAAAGGTAATATGTTCATATTTATGTAGCACTATATTATTCAAAGATAGGTAAAATGCTTTATGATTGTTTTGTTTCTTGACATTTTGATCTCAATGCATGAATCATATTTAGGAGAATGCACTCATTTAAATAAATAATACTCACTTAATAAATACAAATTAGATTACTTAATAAACCTGTTCACTCAAGTAAGCTACATTAGCTTTAATTCAACATATCATTGGAATGATAGGAGCTATTCCTTAGCTAATGAACACCCATGGCTCTTTAATTTTTAAACCATCATCTTTAGATTCATTGTTGTGAAGTTGAGGTTGAAGCAAAGCTTCCCCACATTCATGGTTGGAATCTCTAATAAACTTGTGGGCATAGACTAGTGTACATGACCTAGGGGTATTCAAACTAGGTTCATATGGCATAGAATAATAAATGGTTGAGCTAAACCCTTGGGATCTCTAGATTTTTTTATTTCCATAGTAGTGGATGTTGATTTTTGTATGTTGGCAGATACTTTTTCTTAGGCCTCATGTCTAGGAGTGAAAAAAAAGAAAAAAGGAAAAAAGAAAGAAAGAAGTATATAGTTTTGGCAAGGGTGTCCTTACAAAAATGACCATATGGTGTAAGTTTCAAATAACGGTTCTATAACAATCATAAAAACTTTAACGATGTTAAATCTGAGCTTTAATGCAGAATAAAATTTAATTTCCAAGAAAAATACCTCCAACCATTGATGCTAATCACACTTCAATACCAGACTTACTAATGTGTTTTCTCCTTTGTTGATCAACAACAACTTGATATTCCAGTTCTGTGGAAAACACGACGCTCAAGAAACCGATCTAAGCCTGATGAAATATGATAGTAAGCGTATGCTCTAACCCCAGACCCTGCCTCTGTTCACTTTTAAAAGGCACACTGCACATTCTATGATGTAAAGCGTGATGAACGTGCATAACATTAAGAGGATCTCATGCTATATATGCCAGTCGTTCAACTGAAAAACTGTAATCGTAGTTAATGTGCATTATGGTTTGGTATGGTCCAGTCTATTCTTTTTAAGGGAAGCCTTTTGTTAATGATGCTCAGTGTTCCCATTCACTCCAATTAACTTTAGCAGCCAAGAACATCATTAGAAATCATGACTAAGAGGAATACACCAAAGCAGGCAGATAAGAAAATTTGAAGGCACTTCCAAGCTTTGCTCTCTCAACTTGATGGTGTAAAACTGAAGGAGATTGAGATGCAAGCTTGGGGACTAAACAAAAATATATATAGCCAAGCTTCCATCAAGCTTCTATTGGCTATGTGTCAGGTGTTCCACAGATCATGGTAGAGAACTCTAGATGGAGTAATGGACCACTTCAGAAGCTCCCAACAAGAAATTAATTAACTGCAGTTTACTTTCATAATTGTAGGCAGCAGTTGGGAGAACTTAAAAGAGCTTAACATTCTCCCACTTGGTCCATACTTGCAATCTTAATGTCTCATCTTAAAACCCATTTATAATCTGTATTAAGTAATAGATACATGAATCATGGCGATAAGTCCTCTAATGACAAGTATTATCTTCCATGTATTACTATGTATTTATTCTTATTATAATTTATGTGGCAACAATTTCTTAATGAATAAACCTTATGTTTATTCTTGGTCCTTCTTAAATGAATTTTCTCAAATCAACTTAAGGTGCACATAAATATGAGAAAAAACATCACAATAATTAAGAATTTCATTAAAATAACATTGTCCATACAATGAGAAACTACATAATTGAACCAAGTCCCATATTCATTACATGATCCTTGAATTTAAATGGTGGCATGCCCTTAGTCAAAGGATCAGCGATCATCAACTCAGTGCTGACGTGCTCAATGACCACTTTCTTTTCTTTAACACGTTCCCTTATAGCTAAATATTAATGTCGATGTGTTTATTTCGACTCCCACTTTTGTTGTTTTTAGCCATAAAAATAGCAGCTGAATTATCACAATATATTCTCAATGGCTTAGAGATAGAATCCATAATTCTAAGCCCAAAAATGAAACTCTTAAGCCATACACCATGTAAAGTAGCCTCAAAACAGGAGCCGAACTTGGCTTCCATAATGGAAGTGGCAATCAAGGTTTGCTTGGCACTCCTCCATGATACAGCTCCACCGGCCATCATAAAAATGTATCCTGATGTTGATTTGTGTGAATCAACACATCCAACAAAGTCAGAATCTGAGTAGCCAATTACTTCCAAGTTGTTCGTCTGCCTATACATAAGCATGTAGTATTTGGTTCCTTGAAGGTACCTCATTACTTTCTTTGCAGCTCTCCAATGGTCTAAACCTGGATCACTCTGATATCGTCCCAACATTCCCACAACAAATGCAATGTCAGGTCTTGTGCAGACTTGAGCATACATTAGGCTTCTGACAGCAGAAGCATATGGAATGTTCTTCATTTGTTCCCTTTCAAAGTCGTTATTCGGGCATTGGTTCAAATTGAACCTATCACCCTTCACAATGGGAGTTACACTTGGTGAACAATCCTTCATCCGAAATCTCTCTAAATTTTTATTAATATAGTTTTCCTGTGACAGACCCAAGATGCCTCGAAATCTATCTCTATGGATCTTAATGCCAATGACATAAGATGCCTCACCCATATCCTTCATATCAAAATTTTTAGAGAGGAATTGTTTCACCTCATGTAGCAAACCCTTATCATTGGTTTCTAGCAAAATGTCATCCACATATAAAA
>APFE031111413.1:219157-225777 GCA_000404065.3 Pinus taeda
TCCTTGTGCCTTGTATGAGATTTTGAAAGGTCCATATTGGTGCGGAAGGGTGTTCAGGATGTACTGCACTAGGAAGGACTCCGATATTTCAACCTCGGGTTTCTTCAATTGAGCCACAGTGTCCCTCATCTGCATGATGTGCTCGTGCACACCTTTCACACTGGTGAGCCTTAGGGATGAGAACTTCATGATTAGGGTGCTTGTAGTGCCTTGTTCGAAGTGACGAATTGATCATCAATGGCCTTTAGCAAGTCTCAGACCTTTTCATGCTGATCAACGGAACCACGAATACCAGCTGAAATTTTAGTTTTAATGAAAATCATGCTTAGGTGATTAGATCTCTCACATCGTTCATAAAGCGTGATGTCCGCTGCAGTGCTGGTATTAGTGAGTGCTGGTGGTTCATCTTTCCTAATAGCATAGTCTATGTCCATCCACCCCAAATGAAGGAGAACCCTCTCCTTCCAAACCTTATAATTATCTACCTTAAGTTCAGGGATATCACAACAAATTTAAGAGAAATTTGCAGGTTGTACAACTGCATCAAAATTAAAGATCACATGCTTATGTTAAAATTCAGGCCTAAATAAAATTTCATATTTTACCAATGTAAATCATGCTCAAAATTAAATGTAATGACATAAAAATTGCCTATGGGCTAAATTTTCAATTCAAGTAGATTCAATTGTTCATAGTTTTAAACTTTATGATAAAACTATTAATTCATAAAAATTGCGTATGGGCTAAATTTTCAATTCAAGTAGATTCAATTGTTCAATTATTCATAGTTTTAAACTTTATGATAAAACTATTAATTCATAATTCCTGTGGGTAAGTTATGAATATTTTGATATTTTATCCTAATTAATTATATAAATATAATAAAAATTCATGTGGGATAAAAATTTATTATATTTAGTATAATTAATTACAATTAATGTCTAAATAATCTTTATGTGATCCTAATCTATCATAATATATAGTATTATTTAATTAGAGACGCCGTGGCTATTCTCTAATCAATTAAAATTATATGGATCACTAGACATTATTTGTTACATAAATTGCATAAACAAAACTATACACAATACTTCACAGTTCATGTTATGTGAAATGGCGTATACACAGTTTAATATGAAGCAATTAAAAATATGGAAAGCGGAAACACTCACCGCACTGACGAAGCACTTAAAAATTACTTATAAGATTATAAACTAATCTTTAACCAGAGTAAAAAAAAATGTTTCGTGAAAGGAATAAGTCAAAATGACATTTAGATAAACTCCATGTCACTATTTCTTGTAAAAACAAAAAAGCTTCAACTCATAGTAAGTGTAAAGGTAAGCATGAGTAAAAACTACCATAAATATCACCATTACTGTAAACAACGGCAATAATTCATAGCAAAATAAAATAAAATTAAAACACCGCTTCATGCAAATTAAAAATATAAGCACAATGATAAATTTGTACAACAATTACACCAAGTCAGAGATAAAATTGGCTCTGATACCAAATGTAAGTTTCAAATAATGGCTCTATAACAATCATAAAAACTTTAACAATGTTAAATCTGAACTTTTAATCCGGAATAGAATTTAATGCCCAAGAAAAATACCTCCACCCATTGATGTTAATCACACTTTAATACCAGACTTATTGATGTGTTTTCTCCTTTGTTGATCAACAACAACTTGATATTCTAGTTCTGTGGAAAACACAACGCTCAAGAAACCGATTTAAGCTTGACAAAATATAATAGTAAGCGTATGCTCTAACCCCAAACCCTGCCTCTGTTCACTTTTAAAAGGTACACTGCACATTCTATGATGTAAAGTGCGATGAACGTGCATAACATTAAGAGGATCGCACGCTGTATATGCCAGTCGTTCAATTGAAAAACTGTAACCGTAGTTAATGTGCATTGTGGTCTGGTATGGTCCAGTCTATTCTTTTAAGGGAAGCCTTTTGTTAACGGTGCTCAGTGTTCCCATTTGATCCAATTAACTTTAGTAGCCAAGAACATCATTAGAAATCACGCCTAAGAGGAATACGCCAAAGCAGGCAGATAAGAAAATCTAAAGGCACTTCCAAGCTTTGCTCTCTCAACTTGATGATGTAAAACTGAAGGAGATTGAAATACAAGCTTGGGACCAAACAAAAATATATATAACCAAGCTTCTGTTGGCTATGTGTGTGTTCCACAAATCATGGTAGAGAACTCCAAATGGAGTAATGGACCACTTCAGAAACTCCCAACAAGAAATTAATTAACTGCAATTGATTTTCGTAATTTAAGGAAATTACTACAGTTGGTTTCCAGAAATTAAAGAAATGACTGCAATTTACTTCTATAATTGTAGGCAGCAGTTGGAAAACTTAAAAGAGCTTAACATATGGTTGTGTGCATATTGGTGTGGTGCTTACCTAACAAGACACTTGTTTTTCTTCTCCTTAGAAAAATCAGTGGCCGTTACCTTCAGATTCTATTGCAACTTCAAACTTGGGTCAACTTCAAACTTGTGGTGGTTACGGAACGAGACAAGAAAGAGTTGAGTTGCTGTAGTATTGCCTGTGATGGTTTCCAGTGCAATTTTATTAGCTAGATCAATGCTTACCGTGCTAGCAGCATGGGTGGACTATTGGTATGGGTAGTTAGATAGGCAAGGTTGCTGACCGTCCCTACTGAACTCATCATATCTAAGGTGACCATCCTTGCTGAGCACATTAGGAAAATCACTTGTTTTTCTTCTCCTGAGAAAAATCAGCGGTGACTAGCTTCATATTCTGTTGGAGCTTCATACTTGGGTCAATGAGAAAGGAGATTGTGGATGCGAAGGGGCACTGGGACGGGGTCTTTGGTGCCATTTTTGGGAGCAAAATCAACCGTCTATAGAGTTCAGGTACTTACTAGGAATTTCCTTACTCAAAGGCAGTAGCTCTGAGTTTTCAACTTGACGTGGCTCTCATTCTTGTTGAAATTATAATTTGCAGCTACCGCGTATTAATTCCAGAAAACCACCATGGTTTTCCCCGCACCACCTTTCACGCAGCGTGGTATTTCGTGGGGAGGCTCCGATCACACCGACCAGCTGACGCGTGTCCACAGTACGGTTTCAAAACCACCATTTCCTCGGCCAGTAAAGTTCGACAGATAGGGTCCTCCGGGGGATTGCATACAGCCGTTCGATTAAATCAATGGTCGCGTACAGGCCTACACCAGGAGCAATTTAATACTTTGTGTGACATGAAGTTTTTTTTTTGACCGCCAGTTTTTTGCCAGTAGAACATTAATGAAATTTAATGTGATTAGTAGAATATAGGTAAAGGCTTTTAATTTTAATTTTATTTTTTGTTTTGTTCACGGGAGTTGTATTTTGCTTTTACCGCACAAAGTAAAACATAATGTAGTTGTTTGTTAAAAACATGAAATGTTTTTTTTTTGTGAAATGTAAGAAACGCACAGCAGTGCGAAGTAAAAATGTGGGGATTTCTTTTTACAACAGATTGAGCACATGGAATATGCAACAGCATAAAGGAATTTTTTTTGTTGAATGTAAAATGTGAAGGAGAATGTTTTTACAGCAGTGAATGTAGAAAAAAAAAAAAGAAAAAAAAAATTTACACACAGTAGTGTAAAATTCCTAAAAGAGACAGAGTAATTTTTTTTTGGAAGTTCTTGGTGAATTCCTCTGGCAGAGGAAGAAATTTGTAACTATAGTGGTTTGATTAATGAATACAAAGTGTTTATTTTGGTGTGTGAAACTCTGTTCTCCAACAAACAATTTTTTTTGCTTCCCTGTGTAAAGATCATGTGAAAACAGAGCATTTTCTTTGTTCAGATTTTTTTTGAAATTACCAGAAATTTCCAACATGGTATCAGCGCTTGTCTAGGCTCTTTGAAGGTGTCAAAGAAGCTGAAAGAAGGATTTTTGCTGCAGCAGCTTCTCCAGCAGAGTGAAGACTCAGTTAAAAGAATCCAAGGTATTTCTCAAAGTTTTTTTTTTTTTTTTTTTTTTTTGCTGTTTAAGACAATCAGTTATTTTTAAATACACAGTCAAGGATTTAGAAGCATAGTTTAGAGTGCAAGAATGTTTGGCACCAGCACCAACACCGGCACTAGCATGGGTATCTGTAATACCCAGCTCCCACAATTTAATGGGAAAAACTATGACTATTGGGAAATAACCATGAGAGCCCTGTTTGCCTCACAAGATTTATGGGAATTTCTTGAGGATGGTTTTGAAGAACTAGCAGATGAAAACGAGTTTAATAATTTAACTCAGGCAGAGAAAGAATGGTTGAAGAGCTATAAGAAGAAGGATTCTAAAGCCCTCATCTTCTTATATCAAGCAGTGCATGAGAGTGTGTTTCCAAGGATAGCAACAACCAAGACATCCAAAGAAGCATGACAAACTCTCAAGACAACGTATCAAGGCATGGAGAAAGTGAAGACAACAAAACTACAGTTGCTGAGGAGAGATTTTGAGAATCTATGCATGAAGGAGTCAGACAATATTGACTCATTCTTCACACATGTGATTGGTCTGGTCACACAGATAAGAACTCATGGAGAAATTCTTGAAGAAAGGAGGATTGTGGAGAAACTATTGAGGGTCCTACCCTCAAAGTTCAATGTGATTGTCACCACCATAGAAGAGACAAAGGATCTCACAAATTTCTCAGTTGATGAACTAGATGCATCACTGATAACACATGAGCAGAGATTGAGTAGAAATGAAAACTCATCTCTAGAACATGCCTTTAAGACCCAGATTGTCCTTTGGAAGAGGAAGAGGTCAAGGCAGAGGAAACAAGAGAGGAAGAGGCAGAAGCCAAAACAGAGGTGGAAGAAACAGTCCAGCGAACACTCAAGGAAGAGGCATCAATCCAAATCAAAACCAAGGCCAAGGAAGCAGTCAACAAAGTGGACAACATCATGCTCAAGGACAAAGGTATGAAAAATCTAATGTCCAATGTTATTATCGTAAAAAATATGGGCATTATGCAAATGAATGTAGGAAGACGCAGCATGATATGAATAATAGATCTAGTGCAAATTTCACTAGAGAAAATATCAGCCAAGATAATTTATTGTTAGCTTGTAATATGGCTGAAACAAAGAGTGATGATATATGGTTTCTAGACTCCGGCTGTAGTAACCATATGACAGGAAACATAGCCCTGTTTTCTAAGTTAGATCAGAGTGTGAAGTCACAAGTCACACTTGGGGACTGATAGTAAAGTTTCTGTTATGGGAAAAGGAGAGGTAAATATCCTAACAAAGAAAGGTGAAAAGAAAACCATAGCAGATGTCTATTATGTTCCTGGAATGAAGTGTAACCTCTTGAGTATTGGACAACTTGTTCAAAAGGGTTACAATGTTTCTTTGAGAATGATGTATGCACCATCATGGATAAAAAAACCATCAAACAATGTATTGCTAAAGTGAAGATGACAAGGAACAGGATGTTCCCTCTTAGGATAAAAGTTGATTTGAAAGTTGGGGTAGAAATTGCAGCAGTTACACAAGAGGCTTTCCAAAGCGAACCAAAGGATGAAAATTGGTTGTGGCACTTGAGATTTAGACATTTGAACTTTGGAGGTCTTAATTTGTTGAATATAAAAGGAATGGTAAGAGGATTACCATTGATAGAGAAATCGGACAGCCTTTGTGAAGGCTGTATCTTGGGAAAACAACACAGAGAAAGTTTTCCATCAAGGAAAAGCATAAGGGCAAAAGCACCCTTAGAAATTGTCCACTCAGATTTATGTGGACCGATGCGAACTCCATCACTCGCAGGCAGCGAATATTTTCTAACATCCATTGATGATTTTACTAGAAAAACTTGGGTATATTTTTTGAAGAACAAAAGTGAGATGCTTGAAAAATTTCACAATTTCAAAGCACTTGTAGAAAACCAAAGTGGGCTGCATATCAAATTTTTAAGAACTGATAGAGGAGGTGAGTATATTTCCAAAGAATTTCTACGTTTTTGCAGAGAAAATGGAATTCATAAACAGTTTACCACAAGGTACACTCCGCATCAAAATGGAGTCGCCGAAAGGAAGAATAGGACAATCATGGATATGGCAAGGAGTATGTTAAAGGCAAAGCATTTGCCAAATGATTATTGGGCTGAAGATGTACATTGTGCAACGTGTATTTTAAATAGATGCCCTACAAAAGCAGTCATGAACAGAGTGTCGGAAGAAGCATGGAGTGGGAGAAAGCAAGGAGTCACCCACATGAAAGTTTTTGGATGTGTGTCTTATGCACACATTCCAGATCAGCTAAGGAATAAGTTGGACAACGAAGGGGAGAAATGTATTTTCATTGGATACAGTGAGGAATCCAAAGCTTACAGGTTGTATAACACATCCACCAAGAAGTTTTTTGTGAGTAGAGATGTTCAGTTCATTGAGGAGGAAGCTTGGGATGGAAGCATAGAGAAAACAATGAATGTTAAAAACTGTTTGTCTCATGATGAAGATGATGAGGAGATGGCTGTAATACATCCCCAAACAGCAGCGCTAACACGAGGGCAGCAAGAGACACCCTTGAGGAGAAATGAAAGTGCTTCTCCAAGCACACCACAAGGAGGAAATTCAAGTGCTTC
>APFE031111413.1:232436-246119 GCA_000404065.3 Pinus taeda
AGCCTCATGTATTTGACTGCAACTAGGCCGGATATAATGCATGCTGTTAGTTTAATTTCCAGATTCATGGAGAGGCCAAAAGAAGCACATTGGCAGGCAACAAAAATGATTTTGAGGTATGTTAAAGGTACAAAAAAGTTTGGCATTTTGTATACTACTTCAGAATGTTCAGATTTAATTGGATACGTTGACAGTGATTGGGCTGGAAGTGTAGATGATCGGAAAAGCACATCCGGTTATATTTTTCACATGGGTTCAGGAGCTATTTCATGGGCTTCTAAAAAACAACCTATTGTAGCGTTGTCTACAGCAGAGGCAAAATATGTGGCAGCTACAACAGCAGCATGTCAAGCAGTTTGGATGAGAAAGATGTTAAGAAGTTTATGGCAAGAGCAAGTAAAATGAACTGTGATTTTTTGTGACAATAGCTCAGCTATTGCATTATCCAAGAATTCAGTGTTTCATAAGAGAACGGAACACATTGACACAAGGTTTCACTACATCAGAGAATTGGTAAGCAATGGAGAAATTGTTTTACAACACTGCAGGACTTAGGAGCAGGTTGCAGACATTCTGACCAAACCATTGGGGCAGAAAAGTTTTGAATTTTTGAGGAAATGTCTGGGTATGACTGATAACCCAATAGTTGAAATTATAATTTGCAATTGCCACGTATTAATTCCAGAAAACCACCATGGTTTTCCCCGCACCACTTTTCACGCAGCGTGGTATTTCGTGGGAAGGCTCCGATCACACCGACCAATTGACGCGTGTCCATAGTACGGTTTCAAAACCACCATTCCCCCGACCGGTAAAGTTCGGCAGATAGGGACCTCCGGGGGATTGCATACACCCGTTCGATTAAATCAATGGTCGCCTAAAGGCCTACACCAGGAGCAATTTAATACTTTGCATGACGTGAAGTTTGAAGTTTTTTTTTGTTTCACCGCCAGTTTTTTGGGAGTAGAACATTAATGAAATTTAATGTGGTCCTTAGAATATAGGTAAAGGCTTTTAATTTTATTATTTTTTTTTGTTTTATTCACATTAATGAAATTTAATGTGGTCCTTAGAATATAGGTAAAGGCTTTTAATTTTATTATTATTTTTTTTTGTTTTATTCACGGGAGTTGTATTTTGTTTTTACCGCACAAAGTAAAACATAATGTAGTTGTTTGTTAAAAACATGTAATGTTTTTTTTTTTTTTTGTGAAATGTAAGAAATGCACAATAGTGCAAAGTAAAAATGTGGGGATTTCTTTTTACAACAGCTTGAGCACATGGAATACGAAGCAACATAAAGGAATTTTTTTTGTTGAATGTAAAATGTGAAGGAGAATGTTTTTACAGCATTGAATGTAAAAAGAAAAAAAAAAATTACACAAGAATTTTTTTTGTTGAATGTAAAATGTGAAGGAGAATGTTTTTACAGCAGTGAATGTAAAAAAAAAAAAAATTTACACACAGTAGTGTAAAATTTCTAAAAGAGACAGAGTAATTTTTTTGGAAGTTCTTGGTGAATCCTTCTGGGAGAGGAAGAAATTTGTAACTGTAGTGGTTTGATTAATGAATACAAAGTGTTTATTTTGGTGTATGAAACTCTGTTCTCCAGTAAACAATTTTTTTTTGCTTCCCTGTGTAAAGATCCTGTAAAAATAGAGCATTTTCTCTGTTTAGATTTTGTTTGAAATTACCAGAAATTTCCAACCATTATTGAACTTCTTCCTTTAGCACTAGACTATAAGTGTGATCGAACTTGAATCTTTGACAACTACCATTTGGGTATGTATACACCATTGACTATTCCTTCTAGAAATAAGGAATCTAGGTTTTATAATAAAATTTTATGGATCGATGCATCGGTTTAATTCCACCGAATGATTCAAGAAATGCATGCAGTGAAAAACAACATGCCCATTCAAACACTCTCCACAATATTGAAAGAAACAATAACTAAGTCTAGTAATGAGGTGTCCGGATTAGTCTCCGGGCAAGGAGAGAAGAACGCCCTTTTCCTCTTCCATTGCTTCCTTCGAGCCCAAACTACTTCTTAGTAGGTTTAGACAGCGGCCACTCAAGGAACATCAAAGAACGCTTCCTTCGAGCCCAAACTACTTCTTAGTAGGTTTAGACAGCGGCCACTCAAGGAACATCAAAGAACGTTAGAGGACATAACCTGCAAGCTTCCTTGCTTCCCTTTACAAGGAATCCCTGCGTAAGGAAGTGAAGCATGGTATCCAACCCACCAAAGAACCTTAGGAAGGTCTACTGCCCCGTTCAAGACCTTCCATCTAAATGTGGTTTTGTGTTATTCTCTTTGTTAAGTCTGCTACACTAAACGAATTAAGTCAGGAAGTTACAAGCACCGGTTTAGGCAAGCATTCACTCAAAAGAATAAATATTATATGCCTATCCCTATAAGTATAGTATACTACCAACGTGCTTCATTTGAATTTGAGCGTTAGGGTTCGTTCCTCACCAAAAAGCCTGGCTGCCGGAATGAACGTTCATTGAAATGATCAAAGGAGTGCCCTACTTGCTCCCCCTCTACAGGAAACCAGACAAAGGACATTGTAAACATTTTTTAAATTGGGTTGGGAGGGTATGTACTGTATGTGGGCATTCGAGAGAGAATTAGTGATAAACACGGGCACATCGCTCGCATGCAAGCACTCGATGCTTGTTCGACAATTGTTATTTGTTTTCATTGTTTATAGGTTTTTTATTATATAACCTATGATGATTAAGCACTCGATGATTACTCGACAATTGTTATTTCTTTTTATTTTTTTATTATTATATAACATATGTTGATTAACATACACTCGATGCATTCCCGACAGTTGTGTTTTTATTGTTCATATATTTTTAAGTCAAATATGAGCCAATGGTAGCGAATAAGAAATTGACTTCTTCCAAAGAATTTCTCAAAATATGGAGAAATTGACTTCTTCCGAAGAATTTCTCAAATTGAATGCTTTCAGGAAAGAAATACCTACGTCGAATGCTTCAACTTGCCTTTCTCTTTTAGATTGAAAGAACGCTCTCTCAGAATGAGTATCAGCATGAGCAAGAAGAAAGCGCCTGCAACAACTGATATTGATTCTCAAATTCTCAGGTCCACCTTGCACAAGACAAATTTAAGGAGAGTTTAGTTGAAATTAATTCATTACGCAGAGCTTTCTGCCTAACCTATTCTATTAAGTTTAAATCCAGTAGAAATTAATGCCTAACCTATTCTATAAAGTTTAAATCCAGTAGAAATTAAGGTCTGCATTGATAAACAGTTCAATCATAGTATATATTGCATTGCTATATTTTTCTGCACAACATTCTGCTAAAAATATCTATTAACTTTTAAAAACCAGGGTTAAAATCTAACAAGTTTGAATAAAGTTGGCAGTGTTGTGATCTACATTAAGAGAATTTAACTCACCTTTAAAATACTCTGGAAAACTCAAAGCAATTTAGTGGAACCCAGAACAAAGCGTATAACGTCCCTAAATTCAAAAGACTTTATCTTAAAGCAAAATTTAAGAAATTTATGCGAACATAGCTTAATATATGCAATTATAATTACTCTATTTTAATCGATGTCAAACTGCAGGTTGTGTAGCGTGGCTCTTTAATAATTTTGAATAATTAGAAAGTGTTCCTGCAGGTTTTAGTGTTAAATACAAGCGTCTTCTCAAATATTTCAAGAAAATTATTCCAACTTACTTTTTGTATTTGATGCTCGATTCTTTTTACTGTATAAAATTCATTTATCAAAGCGACCTTTATTAGTAGAATATAGCATGAAGGCCGTGATGAAGAGATACTATCCTACTAGCAGATTTTAGAGTGATCTAAAAGTATTTTCTTAGGTATTTTATGAAAAAAATTGGAACTTTCTTTGGCATAATCTAACTTTCTAACTAAATTTATGAAACTTTAAATGAATTCAAATAAAACCCTGTACGACCTTTGTCAACAGAATTTGCTTGAAATTTATGGTAAAGAGCTAGTATATTCAAACATCTCAGCGAAGAATAACTTAACTGTGGTAATCCCTTCAGCGTTTGGGTGGAAAGAGAACCAAGGATTTCAAATCGATATTCTCAAAAAAAAGAAATGAAGCTTTGAATACGTAAAGAACAACACATATCTGTTAGAATTTTTTTTACAATTTACGGGGTAGAGGAGAGGACTCTTACTCATAGTTTGTTTCTCATAATTTAGTTGCCGCAAGGCGAGGTAATTTTTTATGTTGCGGTATGGAACTAGTAACTACACAGCGGCTTAATAAAATACAGGAAATAACTCACGGCAAAACAGAGTATAAGCAAAAAAAAAATGTTGCGGTAAATTTAATCATGAATGTTTAAAACCACATCCCAACATAACATATTTTTGATTATAATATAAAACATAGAAAAATACATTACGGTAATAAATGAAAGCTACAATTCCAAGTGAAAATACAAAAGGCTTAAAGTGGGTTGCGGAGTAAATGTTTGTAAAACTTCATAAAACTAGTTTTCACACGCATGTTTGTAAACTCCATAAAACTAGTTTTCACGGTCACTGGTTTTCACGCCCCCACCAATATTTCCTCCACAATTTTCTCCTCAGGGACTCACTATCGTTCTCTAACTTTCCCAACATTACTAATGACTTTTACAACCATATTTATCCCAACATACAAATTTGACATTAATACATGATAGAGCAAATAATTAATACCCAACATGGGCTATTTTACATAGTAATTGGTTTTCTGATTTTGCACGTGTTTTGGAGCGTGGGCAACAATCGCCGAGTAAATTTCTGCTCATATCTATTTACCAAAATTTATAAATGCCTTAAACTCTCTGGTGTGTTGCGGAATGGTAAGAGTTGTACTTGTGCTCTGACTTCAGTGCTTTCACCTACAAACAAAATTGCAACCGTGCAATAGTTGATTGGGCAAAAATGGTGTTTTGCAGTGTGTTTAAGGCGGTGGTTGGGATTAATATTTCCAACACTACCCCTTAATAACAATTGCTGCCATTGAAAATTCTCAAACAATCTCTAAGATAAACAAAATTTTCACGTGCCAATGGCTTTGTGAAAATGTCAGCAAATTGTTCTTGTGACTTGCAGTATTGCAACACAATTTCATCATTGTTAATGAACCCTCTTGTAAAATTATATTTAGCATCAATATGCTTGGTCCTCTTGTGAAAGAAAAAATTCTTTGATAATGCAATCGCTGAGGTGTTGTTGTAGAAAATAGTTCTTGTCCCTTAGTCATGACGAAGATCCTTCTCATCCAAACTGCTTGACACGCTGCTGCTGTTGCAGCGACATATTCAGCTTCTGTTGTTGACAATGACACTATTGGTTGCTTCTTAAAGGCCCATGAAATGGCTCCGGAACCCAAATGGAAAACATATCCTGACGTGCTCTTTCTGTCATCGACACTTCCAGCCCAATCACTGTCAGTGTAACCAACCAGCCTGAAATCATCTGTTGCGGTGTACAAAATGCCATACTGTTTTGTCCCATTCACATACTTTAGAATTCTTTTCACTACTTTCCAATGTGTCTCCTTGGGTGTCTCCATAAACCTCAACACCAAACTCATTGCATACATTATATCAGGTCTAGTGGCAGTGAAATACATCAAGCTGCCTATCATACTTTTGTATAATGTCGGATTGACATTGTTGCTGCAATCTTCTTTGCTCAACCTCAACCCCATGACAGTTGGAGTTGGTGCGGGCTTGCTGTTCTGCATATTAAACCTCTTCAAAATTTCTGCTACATACTTTGCTTAAGAGATAAAAATGCCATTTTCTGTTTGTTTTACTTCTATGCCCAAAAAATATCTTAGCAACTCCAAGTCAGTGATTTCAAATTCGTTCTTCATAACTTGTTTGAAATCAACGATGAAGAAATCATCACTGCCTATAAAAATCAAATCATCTACATATATGACGACAATAAGAATCTTACCATCGCTCTCTTTGATGTAGAGAGTAGGCTCACCGTCACATTTGTCGAAACCATTGTCCAACAAGTAGGCATCTATTCTGATGTACCATGCACACGGTGTTTGCTTCAACCCATAAAGAGCTTTCCTCAACCGATACACTTTGTCTTGGCCTTCTACTTCACAACCAGGCGGTTGTGCAACATACACTTTTCCTTTTCAGCACTCCATTTAAGAACGCTGATTTTACATCCATTTGATACACTTTCCATTTATGTTGCGCGACAATCGCCACAATTGTATGCACTGTCTCCATCCTCGCCACTGTCGCAAATGTCTCTGAATAATCTCTTCCATGTTGCTGCTTGTATCATTTGACAACTAGCCTTGGTTTGTGCCTTTCAATCTTCCCATCAACATTGCTCTTGGTCTTATAGACTCACTTCACTCCAATGACTTCTTTTCCTTGCATAAGGTTCACTAACTCCCATGTGTCATTCTTTTCTATTGCTCCTATTTCTTCCTCCATTGCCGCAACCCATTTTTCTTCTCTGTCTGCATCTTCAAAGTAGATTGGGTCATCTACATGACAAAACAAAGCAAATAATGAATTCAGACCAGTGCTGCTATCAACTTCATCTTTCTCATAAATTACATTTAAATTTATGAATTTTGGTCTTCTTGTATTTGCTGAAGATGGTCTTGACATGTCACTTGGTATTGCGCTTTGCGACATGCTTGGAGAAGCACTTGCTTGATTGCGTGACGCTGTCCTATTATTTGTTGATGGTGTTCCTTAATTCTTTCTTTGTTGCGTTTGAATAGGAGTAGAGGGAGTCACTGTTGAGGAATTGCTTGCTGCTATTAATTCCTCTTTGTCCTCATGTAATATACATGCTTTGACATTGAATGTGTTCTCTAAAATTCCATCCCATGCTTCCTCTTCTATGAACTGCACATCTTTGCTGATTATGACTTTCTTGGTTGATGGATTGTAGAGCTTGTATGTTTTAGATTCATCACTGTATCCAACAAATATGCATTTCTCCCCTTTGCTGACCAACTTCTTCCTCAACTCATCTGGGACATGTGCTTATGCCACACATCCAAAGACTCTCATGTGTGTGACACTATACTTTTTGCCACTCCATGCCTCTTCAGGAACTATGTTTTGGACGCTTTTGGTTGGACATCTATTCAAGATATATGCTGCACAAGCGGCAACTTCAACCCAATAATCATTTGGCAAATGCTTTGCCTTCAACATACTCCTTGCCATTTCCATAATGATCATATTCTTCCTTTCCGCTACACCATTTTGTTGAGGTGTATACCTTGTTGTAAATTGCTTGTGAATTCCATGCTTCCTACAAAAACGAAGGACATCATTTGAGATGTATTCTCCACCTCTGCCAGTCCTAAGGACTTTGATGTAGTGTCCACTTTTCTTCTCAACAAGAGCCTTGTATTAGCGAAAGTGCTCAAGCACTTCACTTTTCTGTTTTAGGAAATAGATCCATGTCTTCCTTACGTAGTCATCTATGAAGGTCATTAAATGGTGGTTGTCACCAATTGATGGTGTCTACATTGGTCCACATAAATTTTAGTGGACAATCTCGAAAGGTGCCTTTGCCCTTATTGACTTTCCTGCTGGAAATGTCTCTCTATGTTGCTTGCCTAAGATGCATCCTTCACATAGGTTGTTTGGTTTCTCTATGAGTGGTAATCCTTTCACCATGCCTTTCTTATGTAGTAAATTAAAACCTCCAAAGTTGAGATGACCAAATTTCAAATCCCATAACCAATTTTCATCTTTAACTTCTACTTGAAAGTTTACTTGTGTGACAGCTGCATCTTTTCTTCCATCCTCTTGTGAGTTCATTGATAGTTGTGCTTCTGCACCTTCTTCCTTCAAATCCGATCTTAATTTTAGGGGAAACATTCTATTGTTTGTCATCTGAACCTTTGTAATTAGCTGTCTTCTTGGAGGCCTATCCAAAATTGTGCACACATCATTTTTGTAAATAACATTGTAGCGCTTTTTCATGAGTTGTCCAATGCTTGTGAGGTTATGCTTCAGATCGGGGACAAAGTAAATATCTGAGATGTACTTCTTCTCCCCCTTTTTTGTTAGGATAACTCTTCCTTTGCCCATGATAGAGAATTTGTTATCAGTCCCTAATGTCACTTCATATTTCACACTTTCATCTAGATTGGAAAACATTCCTATGTTCCATGACATGTCGTTGCTACACCCTGAATATAGATACCATATATCACTTTGTTTTTCTTGTGCTACATTACAAGCTAAAAAAATGCTATCATGGTTTTGATTTTCTTTGTGAAATTTACACTTGGTTTGTTACTAATGTCATATTTCTTTTTTCTTCATTCATTTTCATAATGACCATACTTCTTACAATGATGACATTGAACTTGACATTTATCATACGTCTGACCTTGTGCTTGATTTTTGCTTGGGCCTTGACTTGGATTTTGATTGCTGCCCCTTCCACTTGAGCTTGAAGGGCTTCTTCTTCCACCTCTGTGTGGGCTACTTCCTCTTCCTCTAGCATATGATCTTCCTCTACCTCGACCTTGACCAAATGAAAATTGTGTCTTGAAAGCATGCTCCAATGAGGAGCTTGTTTCTCTATTCAGTCTATGTTCATGAGAAGTCAATGATACATGGAGCTCATCCACTAAGAACTGTGAGAGATCCTTTGTCTCTCCTATGACCACAACAATGGCATCAAACCTTCTTGGCAAACTTCTCAAAACTTTCTCAACTATTCTTCTTTTCTCAAGTGTCTCACTATGAGACCTGATTTGAGTGACCAACCCAATTACACGTGTAAAAAACGAGTCTACATTCTTAGACTCTTTCATACAAAGTGTTTCAAATCTCTTCTCAACATTTGTAGTTTTGTTGTCTTCACTTTTGCCATGCCTTGGTAGGCTATTTGGATGGTGTCCCATGCTTGCTTGGACTTCATTGCTGCTACAACCCTTGGGAAAATACTTTCATGAACTGCTTGAAAAATGTAGAAGAGAGATTTTGCATCCTTCTTCCTGTTGTCCCTCAACAAATCCCTTTATGCTTGAGACAAGGCATTGTATGCTGCTACATCTGCTGGGTCTTGAAAATCATTCTCCACCAAATCCCAATTGTCTTGAGAAGAAAACAGGGTCTTCATTGTAATAGCCCAATAATCATAATTTTTGCCATTAAAGTGAGGTATCTGAGGATTAGTCAAGCTTGTGCTTGATGTTTCCATTTTTGAGTGAAAAAAAAACTTTCTACCTGCTAGTAAATATGCAAAAAAAATAATCTGCCCTTAAAACAATTTTAAATGCTAGTAAAAACACTTGTTTCTACACCAATAGAGTTTAACCCGCTCTAATACCATGTTAGAATTTTTTTACTAAGATAGAGGAGAGGAGTCTCACTCAGCAAGGTAAGTCTTATGAGAATTCAATTGCATTGAGGCAAGTCTTTATGTTGCGGCATGGAAATCGCAACTACACAGAGGCTTAATAAAACACAGGAAATAACTCACGGCAAAACAAAGTAAAAGAAAAAAGGATTGCGGTAAATTTACTCATGAATGTTTAAGACCACATCTCAACATAACATACTCTTGATTATAATATAAAACATAGGAAAATACATTCGCGTGATAAATGGAGACTGTAGCTCCAAGTGAAAATACAAAAGACTTATTGAGATTTACACATCACTGGGTTGGGGAGTAAATGTATGCAAGGTTGGGGAGTAAATGTATGCAAGACTCTGTAAAACTGGTTTTCATGTCCCACCAATATTTCCCCCACAATTTTGTCCTCACTACCTCACAAAATCACTCTCACTCTCTAACTTGCCCAACATTACAAATGACTTTTACATCCATATTTATCCCAACATACAAATTTGACATTAATACAAATTAATACGCAACACGGACGATTTTACATAGTAATTGGTTTTCTGATCTTGTAGGTGTTTTGGAGTGTGGGCAACAATCACAGAGTAAATGTTTGCCCATATCTATTTACCAAAATTTATTAAATGCCTTAAACTCTCTGATGTGTTGCGGAATGGTCAGTGCTGTATTTCTGCTCTGACTTCAGTCCTTTCACCTACAAACAAAAGTGTAACCGTGCAGTTGTTGATTGGGAAAACATGGTGTTTGTCAATGTGTTTAAGGTGGTGGTTGGAATTAATATTGAATATATGGATATTTCTTGAGATGAGAAAAGACTCCCAAAATATTTCTTGAGATGAGAAGAGACTCCCGAAATCTTATGTTACGGAGGAATGGAGCTTCACCGAGCACTTCATGAATATATTTTATCACCTTAAACTTCATATTTAAAAATTCAAAACTAAAAGCGTTACTCACAAAACTAAAAGAAAAGTCAAACCTAAAAGAAAAGTCTCTGAGAAAAACTAGAAAGGAAAATAAATCTCATATTAAACTAGAAAGGAAAAGAAACACTGTACTTTAAAGCCTTCTTAGGGTAAGAGGATTTGAGCTCCTGATCATATGCGTCAAGAGAGAGACACCCAACACCTCATACAGATCCCACCAAATTTCTTCCACTTCATTTTTTCCTCTAAAGGAACTTGATGCCCCGAGCATCTTGAACCGACACAAATATCTAAATATCCAAGAACAATGTGCTCCACTGCGATTTTTCCTTCATTTCTTCAACTAAATAAGACGCCCAGCTCAATCTTCAATACTTTTGCCAGCAAAAGACACCAAAATGCCCGAAAAAACTGCAAGAAAGCCTGGATATGTTTTTTCCCATAAGATTTGGCCTTGACTGACAAATAAGAACATTTTGCACAACTTTGAATATAAATTGATAATTCTTTTACAATTTTTGCGATTCTCTGCCAGTTATAATGAGAGAAACTGGGAATATTTGTAGATTTGGAGGTCAACGCCGTAAATTTAAGGCAAACTGGAGCTTTTTTGGGATCGTAATTTGACGAAATTTCATTTTATCCAAACTCACAGAAGGTGGAGGGCAAATATTTTAACTTCGCAGCAGGCCAACCATAGCCTTGAGCAATATATTTACCCCTAAGCTTTATTTGCATGACTTCACTTAGAGTATGGAAGATTGTATTCGTACGCCTTCCTCTACCAGTTCTAAGCCCATGAATGAATCTATCCAGTGACGAATCCCACGAATATCACAGTCAATTACTATGTACTACCATGGGAAACCCATTCTGAGTTTTAACTCATATGATCGAGAGCATTCTTAGCCTCAAATGAGAGCATTCTTTGCCTCAAAGGTTAAGTTCATAAGCAAAGGCAAAGGCATTGGATCACTTCACTTCTCGAGGGATCCCAAGCAGCACGCAACACATTGTATTTAGGACATTTGTACAAGACACGTCATATTCAGGCCACCCATGAACCACATCTAAGAGCTCATCTTCAACATTTGCAGTTTACTATGGTTCCCTTGGCTTGGATCAAAACAAAACCAGTTGTAGACGAAGAGGGTTTATCAAATCCACCTCTTCCGTATCTAGTGAAACCCTTCAATAATGGAAACCTATTGCGACACTTCCATGCAAATGTGTTGTCGTTTTGCAGTGTTAATTACTATTAAAACTTAATAAGAGACTTTTCAAAAACTGTTGATTCCACTAACACCTTTAAAGTAATTTTCCTTCCGTGTGTCTAATAATTAATAAACCTTTATATTTTTTATCTAGATTTGTGGGTTCATTTCACATTTCTTTTAAATCTTCATCTTCGTTCTTTCATTGCTTTCACCCTCTATTTTCTTTAAAAAAAAAACTTTCACACTTTTTACTTATCATGTTCCCGTGAATGCTATGCCCATACCTCCGTAAGTAAAAAAAACATTAAAATTAAAAACAATTATCTATGCCCATGCCTATTTTACATTACCCATACTTCTGTAACTATGAAAAAATTAAAACTCCTACCAACATTCTACGAACTTCATTAAATCACATTAATCTCTTTACGTGGGAGGTCAACCAAAAAATTTTGTTTTATTCCACGCTATATTTATTTGATGCAGGTTTGTGATGCCCGTCAACCGTTGATTTGCCCTCCTAGAATCGAACGACTGAGGTGAATATCGGAAGCTCTTTTTAACCGAACTTTACTCCACGTAACATTTATTGCAGCCTTGTATGCAGCTTTGAACAATCAACGGTGGATAATGCTGGAGCACATCAGACGGCGGAGGAGAATATCGGGAGCCACTTTTATGTTGAACTTTACGTCCCGATATGTCAGAGATGATGACGTATGGGGAGAGCCACGGGTCAACACTATATTGTATCAGGCTCTTGTGTACGAAAACTGCCTTCACGCAAAAGCGGTCCGATATGCATCAAGATGATTTATGGTTTTGCTTTGGTGGTTTTGGACATATTAAATACTGGTCGGTTCAATTGTTCGGGCAGTTGAAATTACAATTTCAACAATATACAGTAGTTGTATTCCTTGAAACATTTCATTTTGCGGGCAACGAACAACACAAGACTTAATAAAGTAGACATTGCCATCAACAAAAGAAGCACCTTGTGAAATTCAAGCTTCAAGTTACAATTGTGTCCGACAATAACTGGAAAAGGGTCTAAAATATAAGAATCGGAAAAAATGGCAAAAACTTGCCAAACAATTTTAAAAAGGCCAAAAAAAAAACATACTAGTAATAAATATTTTTTTCAGGGACAAGAATGGTGGTAACATATGTCAATCTTACCAGCTAATCAACAATGGTGGTAACAGATGTCAATCTTGCCACTTTCATTGTTGCCTATCTTTATGTGTTTTCCTACATTCCCTCTTCCTCTTCCAACACCCTTGATCAACCCGTTCCCAGACCCCACTTTACCGCCATCGGCTCTCACAACCCAATAATCCTGTCTCTTTGTAAATAAAAAACCCTATGGCTAGGGCCAGCAAAAATCCAAACCAATCTCATCCCCTCAAAGACCCTCAGTGCATCCAAGTACTTCAAGTAAGTCACGGCATCATACCGAACAAGTAATCTAACAGTTTCCTCATTGCCCTCAAATCCCCAACCAGCTGCTTCGTCTTCCTTCCAATGATATGCCATATTGAGTCCAACTGCTGCCTCACAATCTCATGAAATGACTTAAAAAGCCCGTTCTCCACCGTCAAGTCCTCCACATCCACTTTATTAGTCTTCCTGAGCTCCTTCAAACATGCGTCCATGACCTTAATGATGGCATACTGGATTCCCTTCATATAAGAAGTTAACGGAACCCTGATATCAATCACCTCGGGAGGGTTTTCTCCAGTACCTCGAAAACAAAAACCTGAAACCTAGGCTAGAAGTGTAGTTTTTGTTAACAAATAAAGTTTTCATTATACGCTCCAATTTCGAAAACCCAGAAATCTTGGCCTGGGGTTTGTTAGAAAAAGCCGTAACGTAACCCCTTTTGTTCGCAAATCTGTAAAGACGAACTATGAATGCTTCTGTGCATGTTTATGTCAACCTATGGGCATTAAGAACTATAAAACCTGCGACTCTACTGAGCAGGACCTTTTCATTCAGCGTATCGACCACGAGAATCTGTGAAGTGATGAAGAAGACTCGGCCATAGCCATAATGCTCAACTATGTCTTGTGACGTATAACTGCTATTTATCACTTCCGGTGTTGGGAGAATTTTTTCTACATTCAAAGGTTAATTAG